>VMDO01004879.1:0-57451 GCA_007922755.1 Pedetes capensis
TTGCATGTGCTTATTGACCATTTGTATGTCCTCTTTGGAGAAATATCTAGTCAGATTCTTTGCCCATTTTTCCATTTATTGAGTTGTTAAAAGAGTTCTCCACATATTCTAGATACAACTTCCTTAGCAGAGATATGATTTGCAGAACTTCTCTCCCATTCTGTGGGTTGTCTTTTTCACTTTCCTGATGGTGTCCTTTAAGACATAAAAGTTTTTAATTTCTGGACGGGTGCGGTGGCCCATTCCTGTAATCCCAGAGGCTGGGGAGGCAGAGGCAGGAGGATCGTAAGTTTGAGACCAGAGGCAGTGTGCGTATCTTAGCGAGACCCTGCCTCAGAAAGCAAAAAAATGTGCTGGGGGCGCAGCTTGGTGGTCCAGCACTTGCAAAGCATGCAGGCGCAAGGTCCTGGGTTCAACCCCCAGTACTGAAAAAAAAATGTTTTTAATTTTGTAATATCCAATTTATCTATTTTTACTTTTGCTGCCTGGGCTCTTGGTGTTACATCTATGCCTGGCCCAGTGTCATGGATATTCCTGCACACATTTCTCCTAAGGGGTGAATAGTTTGGGCTCTTCCCTTTAGGCTTTTGTTGTTGTGTGTTTGTCATGCTGGGGGTCAAACCCAGGGCATTGTGCATACTGGGAAATGCTTCGCGGCTGACCTACACTGCCAGCCCTACGCTTAGGTTCTTGACTATTTTCATTAACTTTTCATATGCAAAGGTCGGATCATAGTAAAAGGAAAAAAAAAGCTAAGAATGGTATTATTATAGATGGTCTAAAAAATTCATGTAATAGTTCTGACAAGGTGAAAAGAAAGTTCACTACAGAAAAAGTTTCTGTCTTAAACAGAACTGGAACCCAAGGATATATAGAAAACTATTCCAATAAAAACAAGTAAATGGAGCCGGGCTCGGTGGTGCACGCCTATAATCCCAGCGGCTCAGGAGGCGGAGGCAGGAGGATCGCAAGTTCAAGACCAGAGGCAGTCCGCGTAACTTAGTGAGACCCTGTCTCAAAAAGTAAAAAAATGGGCTGGGGGTGCAGCTCAGTGGTCCAACACTTGCACACCATGCAAGCGCGAGATCCTGGGTTTAACCCCCAGTACCGCAAAACAAGGCAATCCCGAAACAGTCAGCCATTGAAAACCCTATGAGGGTCGCTATGAGTCAGCACCTAATAACAACAATCACAAAACAAAACAGAACAAAACAAAACAAAAAGACAAGTAAATGGAAGAGAAGTCTTTGATGGGGGGGGAAGGAAGTGCACAAGAGGGCAAGGGGGAACCTATACGTACAATGTACAACAAAATGCATATATGGAAATGTCACAATAGAAAGCACGTCAGAATGAATCACATTAAGGTGTACATTAAAAATTTCCAATTAAAAAAAAAAGTTGCTCTGGAAAACAAAGTTGTTGATTCCAGTATAGCTGAATATTTTCCACATAGAGTGTTGTGGTGTTGGATTTTTAAAAATAAGTATCTGTAGCTTTTATAATAAAGAAATCACAACTAAAAAAAACTTTTATATATGATGTGAGGTAGGGAGTCTGAGCTCCTTCAGTAGCGTGTGACTGTCTACCCATCCCAGGATGCACTGTTGACCGTTACGCGGCACGCTGTCAAAGCATTTACTACCAAAGATGTGCATCACTGGCAAGACCGAAGGGCCTGGTGAGACAGACCCTGGAAAACCAACGCCTGGCAAATAAAAGACCTGTAAAAAGGACTGTAACTTCACAATAAATGGAGAAAAGATTGAGGTTGTCCAAGATTTTGCTTTGCTTGGCTCTATAATCAACACCCATGGAAGCAGCAGTCAAGAAATCAAAAGACGCATTGCTCTGGGAAAAGCTGTGGCAAAAGATCTCTTTAGAGTATTGAAAAGCAAAGATGTCACATTGAAGATGAAGGTGCGTCTGACTCATGCCATGGTATTTTCAGTCCCATCGTATGGTTGTGAAAGCTGGACATTGAACAAGGGAGACAGGAGAAGAATTGATGCTTTTGAATTGTGGTGCTGGAGACGTCTATTGAATATACCATGGACTGCCAAAAGAACCAACAAATCTGTCCTAGAAGAAGTACAACCAGAGTGCTCCTTGGAAGCAAGAATAGCCAGACTGCGTCTTACATATTTCGGACACGTAGTCAGGAAAGATCAATCCCTAGAGAAAGACATCATGTTCGGGAGAGTGGCAGGTCAAGGCAAAAGAGGAAAACCCTCCACTGGATGGATTGACACAGTGTCTGCAACAATAGACTTAAACATAAATAAGATCGATTGCCTGGCACAGAATCAGCAAGTGTTTTGATCTGCTGTACATAGGGTCGCTATGAGTCAGACTCGACTCAACGGCACCTAACAACAACAAAAAGGACTGTCCACTGAACACAGTGGGCTGCGAGTTAGTTCAGTTGGTAGAGCACTGCTCTGCAGTCTCTGAGGTCCCGAGTTCGATTCCCAGCACCACAAAAACGGGAGAAGGACGTGAGAACCCACTCCTGAGGCAATCCAGAAACAATCAGCCATTGAAAACTCTATAGGGGTCACTATGAGTCGGATACGACTCAACGGCACCTAACAACAACAACAACTGAACACGGTGCAAGTGGGAGCCCAAAGCCGCCAAGTCCAGGGGCCGGGCTCTCCTTCACTCCGCACAGGCCAGGCACGTCTCTGAGAATGTTCTCTCCACTTGGCCACGGTCTGAAGAGGCCTGTGGTGCCCTTGGGGAGAAGGTGCCAGCTCCCAATGCCAGATCTCAGTGGGGGAAAGCCCCACATTTTGTCTGG
The DNA here is from genome assembly GCA_007922755.1 of Pedetes capensis. Lineage (NCBI taxonomy): Eukaryota > Metazoa > Chordata > Mammalia > Rodentia > Pedetidae > Pedetes > Pedetes capensis. Next base: position 2,804 of record VMDO01004879.1, read on the forward strand.
GGCTTCCTGGGAGAGGGGGACAAAGGGAAAAGAAGAGTGAGGTGGAGCAGCCAGGAAAGGGACCTCACGCAGCAAGAGGCAGTTTTACTCAAGGTCGACGTTCTTCGCCTTGAGCTTCCCGAGGCGAGAGTGGAGAGAGCTCTCTGCTGGCAGATAAAACGAGAAGATAAAAGCGCTGGCGTCTGCCCCAGACACCGCTGCACCAACGGGAGCTGCAGCGCAGCCTCTGGGCCAAGGAGAGACGCAACCCGGGCACAGCCAAGCACTGAGGAGCCCAGGGTCCAGGGTGGGGAATGATGGGGGACCCTTGCAGAGGAAGTGCAGCGGTCAGCAGGCCCTCGGGAGACCCAGGCCAGCTTCCCGCTGGCTTCTGCAGGAAGCAGGTGCCGTCTGCCTTCCTCTGGGCTGCCGCTGCAGTGGCCTGGTCTGGGGCCAGGAGTTTGGAAGCCTCTGGTGAGCTGGCAGTCCCCAAGAGGCTTCGGGGTCACAGCAGGGGACACGTCTGTACCCTCAGCTGCTTGCACTCCTCTAGTTCTGGAAATACAGGTGAGTTGCCCCTTGTTCATTCTACCGATAGTACCCGCCAGGTACTGTGCTAGGCTCAGCGGCCACAGCAGTGGACAGGCCTCTGCGCTCAGGGCATTTGTGCTCCAAGGGGGTGTGCATGACGGGAGACACATAATTAACAAGCAAGGGAATAACTGCAGAGCGTGACAAGTGCCACAGAGTAAATAAAACTGAGCAGGGGACTCGAGGGTCTGAGTGGAGGCGTAGAGATGCCTCTCTGAGAGGCGACATTCCACAGAGGTGAGAAGTTCAGAGGCTGCTTGGGCAAAGGATGGAGGAAGAACGTTCCAGGGGCAGCCCCTGCAAAGGCCCAAGGCAGGACATAGCTTGGCATCTCGGAAGAACGGGAAGGAAGCCGGCATCACTGGAGTTCTGAGCAGAGGTGGCTCAAGAGCAGGTTGCAGGGGCTGGAACCTGCAGGGCCTCGGAGGCCACTGAGAAAACAGGGGTCTTATTCTCGTTTGTTACCGAAGGCTCTGGGGAATTTTAAGTAAGAGAGTGACATGGCCAGTTTTCATTCTAGAAAAGTCCTTTGGAGTTGGGTGTGGTGGTAACATACCTGTCATCCCAGCACAAGGGTTGTGAGTTTGGGGCCAGCCTGGGCTACAGAGTGAGAGAAGAAAGAAAGAAAGGAAGGAAGGAAGGAAGAAAGGAAGGAAGGAGAAAGAAAGAGGGAGGGAGGGAGGGAGGGAGGGAAAGAGAGAAAGAAAGAAGGAAGGAAGGAAGGAAGGAAGGAAGAAAGAAGAAAGTAAGAGGGAGGGAGGGAGGGAGGGAGGGAAAGAGAGAAAGAAAGAAAGAAGGAAGGAAGGAAGGAAGGGAGAAAGAGAAAGAAAGAAGAAAGAAGAAAAGAGAGAGAAAGAAAGAACGAAGGAAAGAAAAGAAAAAAAAGAAAGAGAAAGGGAGAAAGAGGAGGGAGGGAGGGAGGGGGAGAGAGAGAGGAAGAAAAGAAACATTTTTTGGGCTGCTGGGTCTTCGGCCTGGAGGAGAATCATGTTGGGTGGAGGTCGTGGTAGGACCCAGACAGGCCGGCTCCATAGCGCCAAGGTGTATGGAACCGTAGGTTTTGGGCTGGGGTGTAGCTCAGTGGCAGAGTTCTTGCCTAGCATGATCAAAACCCTGGGTTTGATCCTCAGGACTGAAAAAAGAATAAAAGGAGGAGCTTGATGATGATGATGATGATGATGATGATGATTCAGGCATGGCAAGGCTAACAGATCAGGAGACAATTGCCATTGAAAGATGGTTTATTATATTCATAGACCCCACGTAGAAGAGGGAGCCTGCCACAGCTTGGGGGCCCTCACAGGGAAGCACCAGCGTGGGTCAGGAGGTAGAGAAGGTGAGAGGGACACACAGCCAGGAGCCTGTATTGTGGTTTCTGCAGAGTAAGGCAGAGTAGGCAGGTGAATGACTGGATTGTTGTTGCTGTTGTTGTTGTTAGGTGCTGTCGAGTTGGTGTCGGACTCATAGCGACCCTGCATATAACAGGAGAAACACTATTGTCAGTGCTTCTCTGCTGTGCATAGGATTTTCAATGGCAGATTGACTTTTGGGAGTGGGTTGCCGGGTCCTTCTCCCAAGCCTACAGCACCTGGTATTCCCAGGTGGTCTCCCATCCAAGGACTAACCAGGCCAGACTCTGCTTAGCTTCCGAGATCTGAAGGGATTGGTTGCCAAGATAGTGTAAATAATTTCCGTGGGCTCCAGGCAGAGGGACTATATTCATCCACTTTCTATTGCTATAACAAAATACTCGAGACTGAGAACGTTATAAAGGAAAGAGGCTTATTGAGCTCGGAGTTTTGGAGGTTCGAGAGCATGGTACCCCCTTGGCAGGATCAGATGACAGATGGTGTCAAGGCGAGAGCGTAGGTGAGAGGGAGAGATCACAGGGAAAGACAGGAAGCCAGAAAATGGGGAGAGGCCAGGCTTATTCTTAATAACAACCTGCTCTTGTAAGAACAACTGCAGTCCCCCAGGAACTTCCTTAATCCCTTCTGAGGGTAGCATTCCAGTGACCTCATCCACTCTCCCCAGGCCCCTCCTCTTAAAGGTGCCACCACCTCCCAACATCCCCACACTGAGGACCGAGCTTCCCACACATGAACGCTTGGGCACAAAACACATCCAAGAGGATAGGGGTCAGGGGATGGTGGCAGTGGCTGTGGGCTCTGAGTCTGCTGGCTTCCATGTGAAAGGATGGCTCCTGGGCACAGCCTGGATCATCTCTGGAGATTGGCTGCACCTGAGAGACAGCCTTCAGGGTCAGCAAGGTGGCAGACACAGAGCATCAGACACCCATGGTCCATGCCCTGGGGGTGGGGGGTGGGGGGCCCTGTGCCCCACAAGCAGCCGTAGGGAGAGGGCATGGATGCGATTGCTGGTGGCCACCCACGGGGGAAGAGGGAGAATCGAAGATGTGGCCTGGGTTTTTGACCTAAGCACCTGGACCCCCTCCCTCAAGAAGCAGGTGTCAGGAGGTGCAGCTCCCCTCAGGGAGGAGTCCGGCTTCACAGCAGACCGGGGACAAGTCAAGCCAGGAGCACTTGGCTCCCGGAAGCATGAGCGTCCCTTGCCCTAGATACCAGATGTGTCATGAACAAATAACGCAGAAGGAAGGTGTTCACGTTAACCGCATAGAAACTGCGTTCCCCGTGCCTTTCAGCAACCACGATTCCAAGTTGGTTTCCCCTTGTCCCAGGCCTACCTTAATGGTTTCTGCAGCTGCAGCCCAGGACTGGAAGGCTTCTAGATACAATTGTCTCCTTTAGCACTTGGGCGCTGAACTCAGGCCTTGCACGTATAGTGCAAGCACTCTATCCCTGGGCTGCACCCGGGCCCTTTTTATTTTTATTTATTATTATTATTTTTTATTTTGTTTATTTATTTTTTTGCCGTACTGGAGGTTGAACCCAGGACCTCACGCCTGCATGCTTTGCAAGTGCTGGACCACTGAGCTGCTCCCCCGGCCCATTTTTTTTACTTTTTGAGACAGGGTCTCTCTAAATTACACAGACTGCCTCTGGTCTCGAATTTGCAATCCTCCCGCCTCCCGAGATGCTGGGATTACAGGCGTGTGCCACCGCTCCCGGCGCCCCTTTTTAATTTTTTATCTTGAGACAGGGTCTCACTAAGTTACACAGGCTGCCTCTGGCCACAAACTCGTGATCCTCCTGTCTCCGCCTGGGAAGTTGCTGGGACCACAGGCCTGCCCGCCACGCGCCCAGCTGGCAACGAATCTTATTTGTGTTAGAAGCTGCTGTAATTAGGATGTTAAATGTCCCCCAAAGGCTCTAGTCCCCAGGCCACAGTACTAGGAGGTAGAGGAAGCCTCAGAGGAAGGTCTGTAGGTCTTTGGGGTGTGCTTTTTTTTTTCCTGCAGTAGTGGGGGTTGAACCCAGGACCTTGTGCTTGCGTGCTGTGCCGTACTGGGGGTTGAACCCAGGACCTCACGCCTGCATGCTTTGCAAGTGCTGGACCACTGAGCTGCACCCTCAGCCCATTTTTTTACTTTTTGAGACAGGGTCTCACTAAATTATGCAGACTGCCTCTGGTCTCGAACTTGTGATCCTCCTGCCTCCGCTTCCCGAGCTGCTGGGATTACAGGCATGCACCACTGTGCCCGGCATTGGGGGTGTGCTCTTGAGGAGGGTAATGAGACCCAGCCCCACCCGCTCCCCCTTGTCAGCCATGAGGTAGGCAGCCTCCTCCGCCTCCAGCATCTGCCCCCTCACCATAGACCCAAAGCAACAGGGCCAACCAGTCACAGCCTGGAACCCTAAAACTAGGGGCCAAAACAAGCCTTTCTCTTTACCAGCTGATCATCTCAAGTGTGCGGTACTGTGGTGAAAAACTGAGCAATGCAGGTTTCTTTGTAGGGATTTAAGCCAAAATCTTTCAGAACTATAGACTTTCAGGCCAGGGGCCATGGGATACACCTGTAATCCCAGCAACGCAGGAGGCTGAGGCAGGAGGGTCACGAGTTTCAGGCCAGAGGCAGCCTGTGTAATTTAGCAAGACCTTGTCTCAAAATAAAAAGTAAAAAAGGGCCGGGTGGCAGCGCAGTGGTACAGTGCTAGCCTGGCATGTGTGAGGCCCTTGTTTGCCCCCCTAGTGCTGCAAAAAGAAATATTTATATATGGTGGTGCACACTTGCGATCCCAGCACTTGGGAGGCAGGGGGTTGCTGAGTTCAAGGCTAGCCAGAGCTACATAGTAAGACTCTGAAAATATATGTGTGTGCTAGCGCGCGCGTGTGTGTGTGTGTGTAGATGCTTTTGACCATGTAAATAATTGCTTTCCAATTTTTTGTTTTGTTAGATCTTATTTCACTAAATTCAGTTATATGTACCACCAAATACCTACTTGTTGTTGTTGTTGTTGTTAGGTGCCGTCGAGTAGTATCCGACTCATAGCGACCCTCACAGGGTTTTCAATGGCAGACTGTTTCGGGATTGCCTTGGGAGTGGATTGCCAGGTCCTTCTCCCAGTTTTGCAGTGCTGGGAATCGAACTCGGGGCCTCAGAGACTGCAGCGCAGCACTCTACCAACTGAGCTAAATCCCAACAAATACCTACTACTCTTTTTAATTTTTAGTAATTAATTTGTTGATTTACCTTTTTTTTTTTTTTTTTTTGAGACAGGATCTCACTATATAGCCCAGGCTGGCCTCAAACTCCTGATCCTCCTAGCTCAGCCTCCTGAATAGCTAGGATTACAGGCATGTGTCACCACATCTGATGCTGTTATGCTTTTTAAAATCAAGATTGAGAAAATAGAGCCCCCATATGTCACAAAATGGGCTGGGATGTAGCTCAGTTGGTAGAGTGCCGCTCTGCAGTCTCTGAGGTCCCGAGTTCGATTCCCAGCACCACAAAAATGGGAGAAGGACATGGCAACCCACTCCCACTCCCAAACAATCTGCCATTGAGAACCCTATGAGGGTCACTATGAGTCGGATACTACTCGACGGCACCTAACAACAACATGTCACAAAATAGATACTTAATAAAAATTGTTTCTGTGATTTGTTTTGATGGCTTGGCCTCCACAGAAGGCAGGACTGGTGATGTTTTTGAATCTGTCACAAAGCCACGAAACTGCTTCCTGCCTAGAATATACACTTGACCTGGGGAGAGACTAAGTCAGCGGGGGAAGTTCTAACACCTAAAGTCAAGGCTCGCTGCTCTAGTTGTCTGTCACAGGGTGTCTCCTGTGTGGATGGAAACATTGATTGCTGGTGAGAAATTGGATTATGCGGCTCGGGGCAGGTGAAGAAGGGCTGTGTGGCTTTCCTGTCCAACCTCCTTTGACACTGGAGCGAGCATTCCGTCATATTGGCTGAAATTCACACGCGAGAAAGGATCATGTGGGGTCTGCAACCATAATTGCTTACAGGTGAAACCCAAATGATACGTTTTCAGCCTTTCTATTTTGCAGGGAAGGTCTTGTCAACCAAACTATAAACACTTTGCATGGGGGGTGTCTGGTGGCCACCAAATCTCATAAACATCAACCCTTCCTAGCACTCCGCACAAGGCTCTCCTGAATACCCATCTATTGTTTACATGGGTAAGTAGCACAGTTGTTACTTGGAAGATCTCTATCAGATCAACTGTCATTTTTACATATGCAAAAAGTCACATTTCATTGAGGCATCAAAGGACCCCATGGAGAGAATGAAATGACAACCCACTGAATAGGGGAAAATATTTGGAAATAGTATATCTGGTAAAGAATTAATATTTAGAATATATAAAGAACTCCCAGAACTCAACAACAACAACAAAACCCCCAAACAATCCAATTCAAAATGGGCAAAGGGTTGCGCGCTCTGGCACATACCTGTAATCTCAGTGACTCAGGAGGCTGAGGCAGGAGGATCTAGAGTTCAAGGCCAGAGGCAGCCTGCACAACGTAGCGAGACCTTGTCTTAAAATAAAAATTAAAAAAGCAGATGTGTCTCAGTGGCACAGCACTTGCCTAGCATGCATGAGGCCCTGTGTTCAACCCTTAAGTATGAAGGAAAAAAAATGGGCAAAAGACTTGCACAGATGTTTTCCTCAGGAAGATACACAAATGACCAATAGATACATAAAAAGAAGCCCGACATCATTAGTCACTAGGGAAATGCAAGTCAAAAAGCACAGTGAAACAATAATTCATATCCACTAGGATGGCTGTGCCAAAAACAAGCAGCATAAAAATAGAGAATAACAAGTGCTGACAATGATATAGCAAAAGGATGTTGGAGACCTCAGGCGTTGCCCGTGAGGTAGTTACGTGGTGTGACTGGTGTTGAAAACAGTTTATGGGGTCCTTTAAAAGTTAAATGTACAATTACTGTATGATCCAGCAACTCCAATTTTAGATATATGCCCGAAAGAATTAAAGCAAAGGCTCGGATACTTGCACACCAGGGTTTACAGCAGCATTACTTACAACAGACAAAAGATGGAACAACGCAAATGTCTAGAAATATATAAATGGATAAACAAAACGGGGCATATCTGCACAATGGAATATTATTCAGCCACATAAAAGGAATGACATCTTGACACTAGCTGCAACAAGGGTGAACACTGAAGACATTGTGTTAGATGAAAGAAGCTAGTCACTAAAAAACGAACACTGTGTGGTTCCGCTTATGTGAGGTCTATAGAGGGATTAAAATCATAGAGACGATAGTAGAATTGTGGTTGTCAGTGGCTGGGATGGGGGGTATGGGGAGCTAGTGTTTAATGGGAACAGAGTTTCTGTTTTGGAAGATGAAAAAGTTCTAGAGACGGCTGTTGGTCTTAATGCCTCTGACTTAGACACTTAAAAGTGATCAAAATTATAAATTTTGTATTTGCGTATTTTGCCACAAATTTTTTCTTTTTATTATTGAAAAAGAAAAAAAGGCATCAATCTGGGGCCACATTCTATGTGGGAGAAGCTGAGAGGCTCTGGGTCTGTGAGGCACGTGCCCCCTGGGATTGGCTGCATATGCAGAGAGGGGGTTAGACACATGAGCTCTTGTCCCCGTGGGGACCCCTGTCAGAGCTGGGACAGCAGCCTGTCCACACTGCAAAACCAAGAGTCCCTTCCAGTGCCCAGTTCTCAGCTCCGTGTCTATGTTGTCAAAGCCCAGACGATGCCTATTCCCTCTGCAATGTTACCGTAGAGGGTGGCTCTGGGTTAAGCTTAGTCAGATGCTTCGCCTTCCCTGCAAGCCCAGTGTGGGAGACAGCGAGCCCATGTGAGTCTCTCTTACAAAACGAAGAGCAAAGCCAGGAGGCTGAGGCAGAAGCCTCAACAGGAGTTCAAGGCCAGCCTGGGCTACTTAGCGAGTTCCAGGACAGCTTGGGCTACATGGTGGGACCTTGTCTCAAAAACCAAAAACAAGCCTGGCGCAGTGGCACACGCCTGTAATCTCAGCGGCTCAGGAGGCCGAGGCAGGAGGATTGCAGGTTCAAGACCAGAGGCAGTCTGTGTAACTTAACGAGACCCTGCCTCAAAAAGTAAAAAAAAAAAAAAATGGGCTGGGGGCGCAGCTCAGTGGTCCAGCACTTTCAGAGCATGCAGGCACCAAGGCCCTGGGTTCAACCACCAATACTGCAAAACAAACAAACATACTGTTGTTACAACAGAAAAAGGGAAAACATGCGAAATTCAAACAGGTGCCAAGGGCTCTGAAACACTTGGTTCCAGAACCCATGCGATGGGGTAAAATGACAATGAGGTTCTCCTGACTTTTCTAGAGCTAAACTTGCCCTGGCTGAGGCCCCAAAGCTGTGGGCTCATCACTCATCCCGCATCCCTCACCCGTATCAAGTTCTAAGACATTGGGTAATGCCAGAGTCTCCCATAGCGGAAGGCATGCGCACAACAAATAGAACACTAATGAGCTCAGGTATTTGGAAGTGAGGCAGGAAGTGGAAACAGAGCCCTAATTAACACGTGTGCTAATTGTGCTAATTGAGATGAGGAGATGAACCCTGGCAGAAATTTTAAAAGCCTTGGCTTGTAACCGCTGTGTCTTGTGTCGAACAAGTGGGACACAAACAAAAACAACTTCACCTTCCGGGCTGCTGGTGCCTCTCAGGTGACAGCGAGGGCAAGCCTGGGACCGTCTGGGCCTCTGCCTCCAGTCAGGCTTAAAATGCCCAGGCCCCTGGGGCCGGGGTGCAGCTCAGTGGCACAGCGCTCGCAAAGCATGCAGTAGTAAGCCCTGGTTCAGCCATCTAGTACTGGGGGAAGAAAAGAAAAAAAAAAAAAAAAGGTTTAAATAATGCCCAGTCCTACTCAGAGTTGAACCTTGAAGTCTCAGCCGTTTCTGCTGCCAGCTCCTGGTGGGGAGAGAGTTGGGGCAGGGTGGGGTGGTGTTGTTTTGTTTGTTTGTTCTTTTCCCACGGGTGCATCTTTCCACGTCCTTCTCCCATTTTTCAGGTGCTGGGAATCGAACTTGGGACCTCAGAGACTGCAGAGCGGCGCTCTACCAACTGAGCTAAATCCCAGCTCCTAGGGTGCATCTTTCCACCTGCTGGTGACATTGCCTCCTTCAGGCTAGCAGAGGGGAAGGATGGAGACCCAGGAAGGGGACCGCCCCTCCCGGCTGCTCCAGCGTTTGGCAGATATTTAAAACTCATCCCGTGGGACACTTTGAGGGGACTTTCAGGGCTCCTCAACTGAGGATCTCACACTGCTGGTCTTTGGATCCCTGCTCCTCTGGCTGGTCTTTGATTATAATTCCACGTCCAGCTCCTGGTTGCCTTAACCCCAGACCTCCTCCCGTGCCGGGTGGTCCTCTTGGGAAGGTCTGAGACTCTCGCAGACCCTGGCTGGTCCTCGGAAGCTCATACCTTGGCCGCTTTGGCCAGACACTCCCCACCTTTAGGTCCCCAGGCCTTGCCATCCAGGGCCGAGGGTGCGCACGCCAGCCGTCAGACTCCAGAAGGGGGAAGCAACCTCTAGCTCTTCCCTGAGGGGGTGGTCTGTGCGAGCCACTGGCCCCTTTCTCTACAGCATATTCTTCCCCTAACGCCAAATTTGCAGGACATGTTGCTCTTCCTCCAAGTAGATGTGCCTGTAGCTGTAGCCCTGTGACATCTGATCCCTTCAAATCTCAGAAGCTAAGCAGCGTCAGGCCTGGTTAGTACTTGGATGGGAGACTGCCTGGGAATACCAGGTGCTGTAGGTTTGGGAGACGGACCCGGCAATCCACTCCCCAAAAATAATCAGCCATTGAAAACCCTATGAACAGCAGAGAAGCATTAATAATAGTGTTTTCCCTGTTGTATGTAGGGTCGCTATGAGTCGGACACTGACTCAACAGCACCTAACAACAACAACAACAACAAGTAGATGTTGCGATGATGGATGCCAAACCGCCCTTGGGCCCCCATCTTTGCGTGTGTGCCGGGTGGTCCACATCTCACTCCGGAGAGTGGAGTAGCTGGCGCCCGCAGACACGGTCTTCCACCAACGCAGAGGCTTCCGCCCATTTTAAAGTCTCGTTCCACACTCTTCTCATGACCAAAAGCTTGAGTGAAAAGCAAAGGTTTCTCTTTTGTTTTTGTTTTGTTTTGTTTCGTTTCGTATTTTAAGAGTTCGGAGGCTGGGGGTGGAGCTCAGGGGTAGAGCAGGTGCATAGCACAGCCCAAGCCCGGAGTTTAATCCCCCAAAAGAACAAGAACGTACAAAGAAAAACCAGAACTCCATCCATCGACTGAGTTGGTCATTTCGAACTCCAAAAGTGAGAAATGGTGAGCGGACTTCAAGGGACCCCTGTGATGCATCGAGCAATGTCAGGAGGCCCAGGAAATTGCTCAAGGACAAGTCACCATTAAGAGCCACAACAGTTAATAAATGTCTTTATGGCCCAGCTGTGCGCCACTGAGGAATTCTCTGCCGGCTGAGTTTTGTCAGCAATAGTGAGGGGTTCGCCGGTGTCCTGCTCTTGCTAGGAACGGCCACACAAGCCTCTTTCCTCTTCTCCCTTCCCAGCCCGGCTGGGCACACACGTGTCCCCTGCATGAGCAAGTGTGGTATTGACAGACACCACTCACTGGCCATCTGCCCCCCAGTTCTAGCACCATGCCTGGCACATATTGGAGACTCAACCAAGCCTGGTTTGAATGACAACCTAAGGCTGAAATAGGAGGTCTACAGAGACCGGGAGCTTATTCTTCAAGGAGTTTACTCTTCTTTAAAACATTCTTTTTTTTTTTTTTTTTGTGGTACTGGAGGTTGAACCCAGGGCCTCGCGCTTGCATGCTCTGCAAGTGCTGGACTACTGAGCTGCACCCTCAGCCCATTTTTTTAACTTTTTGAGACAGGGTCTCACTCTGGTCTTGAACTTGTGATCCTCCTGCCTCCGCCTCCCAAGCCGCTGGGATTACAGGCGTGCGCCACCGCGGCCTGCAAAACATTCTTTTAATTAGATTTTAGATATAAAATTTTCAATCTGCTGCTTTATTTTATTGCTCTTCTATTGTATGAAATTGTGCCCTTGGCACCTTAGAACCATAATGAGTGAAGTCAATAAAACAAAATAGCAGGTACATTAAAACTGCCTACACTTAAAAGAAAAAGGGGGCCTCTAATACCTTCCATTAGAAAGGCCAGGACTCCAGTTGGGCATGGGGGCGCACACCTGCACTCCCAGGACTTGGGAGGCTGAAGCCGAAGGATCAAGAGTTCGAGACCAGCCTGAGGTATATAGCGAGACCGGGTCTCAAAAAAACAACAAAAAAGAAAGGCCAGGATTCCTCCTCTCCACCGTGTCCCACTGAAGCTGCTTGCCCTCCCAGTCACTATGTTTCCTTCTTCCTTAATAACAGCCACGAGATGTTGTTTTGTGTGGCAATGTACATGCTCATAATATGACCTTCCCAAGCTTCTCTTGCGGGCTGGGATTTAGCTCAGTTGGTAGAGCACTGTGCTGCAGTCTCTGAGGTCCCGAGTTCAATTCCCAGCACCGCAAAAAGGGGAGAAGGACCTGGCAATCCACTCCCAAGGCAATCCCAAAACAGTCAGCCATTGAAAACCCTATGAGGGTCACTATGAGTCGGATACCGACTCGACGGCACCCAACAACAACAACAAAAACTTCTCTTGCTGCATGTAATTACACTCTGACCAATGAAGTAGAAGCAAAATGTATCAGGAAGAATGTGTGAGAAAGGGGACAGGCGGTTGGCACGTGCGTTTTTCATATTTTTCTTCCCCTTACCTCTTGCCTCTTTCCTGAGGTATTGAGGTGATAGCCAGAACTCTTTTGGCTCATGAGGTGACTGTAAGAACTAAGTCAGGGGCTAAGGACAGCAGAAGAGGAAGGTGAGAGGAGGCAGAGTCTGTGAGACACTCATGAGCCACCATAGCCATGAGAGACGGTTAGAATACAGTGAACTCTCGGATGACCTCTCGAATGTTTTTAAGTGAAAGAGAAATGAGCTTGTGTTGTGTTTAAGACTTTGTTTCTGGCTCTGTCATTTATATCATTTTTATTGGTTATGTCTACTATAAAGGAACACTCAGGCTCTAGATATCTTTTTTTGGGCGGTGCTGTACTCTCAGACCATTTTTATATTTTATCTTGAGAGTCTTGCTAAGTTAGGCAGGCTGCCTCTGGCGTCAAACTCACAATCTTCCTGCCTTGGCCTCCTGAGTCATTGGGATTACCAGGGTGAGCCACCAGGCCCAGCTGGTTCTGGACATCATATTTTACCTCTTTTGGAAGGAAATGTCTCTAGAATGCATTGCATACTCTCTTGCCTTCTTAGGCCAACCATACAGTAGATATACAGTGGCTAGAAAAAAACATAAGATGGCCAATCAAATGTGAATTGGGGATAAATGACAAATATTTTTTTTTAGCAAAAGCAAGTCCCAAAGATTATGTAGGACAAGCCGGGCGCGGTGGCGCACGCCTGTAACCCCAGCGGCTCGGGAGGCGGAGGCAGGAGGATCGCAAGTTTGAGACTAGAGATAGTCTGTGCAATTTAGCACAACCCTGTCTCAAAAGAAAAGTAAAAAAATAAATGGACTAGGGGCGCAGCTCAGTGGCCCAGCACTTGCAGAGCATGCAGGCACGAGGCCCTGGGTTCAACCCCCAGTACCTAAAAAAAAAAAAAAAAAAAGATTATGTGGGACGTAGTTATACTAAAGGGCTGGGATTTAGCTCAGTTGGTAGAGCACTGTGCTGCAGTCTCTGAGGTCCCGAGTTCAATTCCCACCACCAGAAAAATGGGAGAAGGCCCTGGCAATCCACTCCCAAGGCAATCCCGAAACAGTCAGCCATTGAAAACCCTATGAGGGTCGCTATGAGTCGGATACCGACTCGACGGCACCTAAGTTATACTAAAACAGGATTCACTGTTTGTCTGAAGCTCAAATATAACTGAGAGTCCTGCAATTTCATTTGCTCACTCTACCTGCCCTACCAGAACAGGCGGTTTTTCTTCTCTCACAGATGGTGCTGGGCGCAGTGAGGCATAGGAAGCCCTCTGTGGCGTCTATGGCTTGGAGCGCTTATGTGAATGGGCCCAGGTTGTCTTGTTTCTGTTCAGATTTCACTCTTTATGACGGTTCTGGCTCTTCCTTCGCTGTTGGTCTGTAGATTGCCCCATAGACTACTATGAGCAATTCCCCATTTGTTTGCTTATGTATTCTTTTTTTTTCTTTTTCTTTTTCTTTTTTTAATTCTTTTTTTAGTTCTTCAGTACTGGGAAGTTGAGCTGAGGTCCTCACCCACACTAGGTAGATGCTCCACCACGGAGCTGCACCCACAGCCCCTTTTTTATTTTTATTTTATTTATTTATTTATTTTATCTATTTTAATTTTTTGTGTGTGTGGTACTGGGGGTTGAACCCAGGGCCTCGCGCTTGCATGCTCTGCAAGTGCTGTACCACTGAGCTGCACCCTCAGCCCATTTTTTTACTTTTTTGAGACAGAGTCTTGCTAAATTACACAGACTGGCTCTGGTCTCGAACTTGAGATCCTCCTGCCTCTGCCTCCCTTGCCACTGGGATTATAGGCATGCGCCACTGTGCCCGGCTTTATTTTTATTTTGACACAGGGTTTGGCTAAATTACACGGGCTGCCTCTGGTCCTGAACTTGCAATCCTCCTGCCTCCACCTCCTGAGCCACTGAGATTACAGGCATGCACCACTGTGCCCAGCTTTATTTTTATTTTGACACAGGGTTTGGCTAAGTTACACGGACTGCCCGCGGTCTTGAATTTGGAATCCTCCTGCCTCCACCTCCTGAGCCACTGGGATTACGGGCTTGCGCCACTGTGCCCAGTTTATGGATTTATTCTTGGCCTGAGGATGGAACCCAGAGCCTTGCACACGAGGCCAGTGCTGTGCCGCCGAGCACCACCTCAGCTCCAGTTCCCGTTTCCAGCGTATGCGGCAATCTCTGAGTGGGCAGAGCTCAGAGCTTGCCCCTTGGAACTGGAAGCCTGGATGGATTCCAAGGCCCCATAAACTCAGCCCTAGGACTGTGGGCAAGTCATTAGCCCTGACTGAGCCTGGATCCCTCTTGTATAATTCGAGGGGAGAGTGGGAGCAGCCTTGCGGGTTCTGGGGGCTAAGTGTTTAATATGAAGCATATGCTCGCAGGAGCTCTTGGCCTTAGTAAGCGCTTAGCAAACGGGGGCGGCCGCTGTGGGGTGGCCTGAGCAACTGGACAGCCAGCCTGGGTAAACAGGATCCACGCGGGGGCCTGCTGTGAGTAAGGGTGAGCAACAGGATGCGGAGGGCAGGAGGGGGCCGAGAGCTGGGCCCTGGCCTCAGAGGGTGGTGGGCGAGCGCCAGGCAGGCCAGCCTACCATGGAATAGGGCTCAGGGTGCAGCGCAGCTGTTGTAATGGGCCGAATTGTGTCCCCCAAAATTCATACATTGAAGTCCTAACCCCCAGGACCTCCAAATGTGACTGTATTTGAAGTCAGGGGCTTTCAGGAAGTGTGTAGGTGAAAACGGGGTCATTATGCTATCGGGGAGACATGGAATCTGGCAGCAAAACCTCAGTCCTTGTATTTGGTTTATAAAACAATTTATACCTGACACAGATGTTCTAGAAGAGTGTGTTGTTGTTGTTGTTAGGTGCTGTCGAGTCGTATCCAACTCATAGTGACCCTCATAGGGTTTTCATTGGCTGACTGTTTCAGAATTGCCTTGGGAGTGGGTTGCCATGTCCTCCCATTTTTGCGGTGCTGGGAATCGAACTTGGGACCTCAGAGACTGCAGAGCAGCGCTCTACCAACTGAGCTAAATCCCAGCCCTAGAAGAGTGTAGAGAAGGTTTATTTAGAGATAGTGCACATTCAGGGAGTAATTGCAGGGGAAGCTGAGGCACCTGGGGGAGCTCAGGTAGACCTGGAAAGGAAACTGGAAACCCTAGGTTCTCAGGGTGAATTGACATAACGGTGTCTCTTCCCCAGGGGAAGGGAAGGGAGCCAGAGAGAACGGAAGAGTTAAGCGGGGCTTTAGAAGGAAAAGCTGCCTGGGACAGGCACAGAAGGTGATGGCCCGAGAGAGGGAGAGGGGAGCACACGGCTGCTGGGGAGAGAAGAGCGAGGAGCAGAGAGAAAGGGAGAGAGAGGAGTAGGGGAGAGAGCAGGCACATGTTCCCTCTAGCTTGATTCAAACTAGGGCCAGCCCAGTGTGACGTCAGCCTTGGGCGCCCAGCTCTGGGCACCCAGTGTGATGTGAGCCTGGGGTCTCCGTTTTGTAAGTGGCTCAGTGGCTTGGATTGGAGGGTGGGGCCCATTAGAAAATGTCCTTCTGGTGTTCTCAGAGACGCATGTGGCTTCACCCATCATTTTCAATCCCCTCTTCCTCCATACGGCCTGCTAATGGCTAAGCTAGCTGCCTAACGATCACAGAGGACCCCAGTCCAACATGACTGGATGGAGAAAGGAGATTGGAGACACAGACACACCAACACGGCTGGTGTCCTCGTAAGGAAAGGAGATTGAGACACAGACACACAAAGGGACATCCTTGGGAGGACTCAGGGAGCAGATGCCAGCAGCAAGCCAAGGAGAGGCCTTGGGAGGAGCCAGCTGGGCCCACACCTCACCTCGTTCCCAGCCTCCAGCCTCCAGAATGGCAAGAAAGTGGATTTCCGGGGGGGGGGGGGGTCTTTGCTGTGGTGGCCTGAGCAGCTAATATTCGTATTAAAGCAGAAAATGGTGGAAAGAGGGCAGTCGGCTGAGCGCCCGGAAGCAGTCCTTCGCCTTTATCCAATGGACATTACTCTTACTGTCGCTGTTGTTGCTCATTGAGGCTGAGCAATGAAGGGGGCTGAGGAGGCTCCGCACACAGAGTGCTCATTCTGCTCAGAGATGGAGCTGTCAGGGAGCCGATGGCCAGAGCACCGCAGCCAGCAGCAGATGCCAAGCTGCGGGGCCCGTGTGGAAGGGTGTGAGGAACAGAGAGGTGTCCAGGGAGGCCTCTCAGAGGAGCGGCTGGGCTGACAACGAACCCCGAGAAAGGGACCAGGTGGGGGGATTTTAGGGAGAGGGGCCTGCAGGGGGCCTTTTAAAGACCCCAGAGGAGGCCAGACCTTGTAGCCTGCGGCCTTGTCGAGGCCTCCATGTTTTATTCTAAGGCAAGGGCCAGCTCTGACTGGGTGTGGAGGCGCAGCCTGGGCATCCGGACGTGGCAGGGACGGCCTCACAGGCTGTGACCCGGGTCTGTGAGGTGGGCTGGGGGCAGCCAGGTTTCCTCACGAGGACAGTGAGAAGCCTCCCGGGGCACGGGTTTGCCTGGAACTGGATGGTCCTGCTGTCTCCAGCAGAGGAGAGGGACCGCATCCCTGCCTTCCCCGTTCATTTACAAATAATTATGGGGTCCTACTGTGTGCCTTGGGCTGGGATTTAGCTCAGTTGGTAGAGTGCTGTGCTGCAGTCTCTGAGATCCCGAGTTCAATTCCCAGCACCGCAAAAATGGGAGAAGGACCTGGCAACCCACTCCCAAGGCAATCCCGAAACAGTCAGCCATCAAAAACCCTATGAGGGTCGCTATGAGTTGGATATTAACTCCACAGCACCTAACAATTACAACAGCAACACTGTCTGTCAGCGGATGTGAGGTTTTGAAAAGAGCCCATAAGGAAAGGACTGTCCAGTCAGGGACCATTTGGGTGCAGGCCCAGAGAAAGGGGCCCATGGCAGCAAAGGTGCTGAAGCTGCAGTAGTGAGGTACGGGGCCCAGGACGGCGGCCTGTGATGAAGACAGTTCTCACGTGGCTACAAGGGACTGAAAATGCACCTAGCATTCATTTGCAGTTAAAATGTCTTTGTTCTTAAGCTGGGTGTGGTGGCGCCTGTAATCCCAGCGGCTCGGGAGGCCGAGGCAGGAGGATCACAAGTTCGAGACCAGAGGCAGTCTGCATAACTTAGTGAGACCCTGTCTCAAAAAAAAAAAAAAAGTAAAAAGTGGGCTGGGGGTACAGCTCAGTGGTCCAGCACTTGCAGAGCATGCAGGTGTGAGGCCCTGGGTTCAATCCCCAGTACCACACGCACACAAAAAAGTCTTTGTTCTTCTTTTTAACACAGGCACCCTTGGAAAGAATGTCCCCAGAAGCTAGTTTTAACCCCTAGGATTTTACCAAAATACATTAATGACCTGTGGATATAGGCTGAAGCTTAGTTTGGTTCAGGGAAAAGGTAAAGGCAGCGAAGACTTTATCCAGCACGGGTAGGATTTACATCTCTGCTCTACACAAAGTATGTGCTCAATAAACACTCATAAAATGATCCAGGTGCGGTGGTCACATCTATAATCCCAGCAACTCAGGAGGTGCAGGCAGGAGGATCGTGAGTTCAAGGCCGGAGGCAGTTTGTGTAACTTAGAATGTCCTGGTCTCAAAATAGAATAATAAAAATGGGCTGGGGGTGCAGCCCAGTGGTAGAGCATTTGCAGAGAATGTACTAGGCCCTGGGTTCAACTCCAAAGTACCACAAAAACAAAAACAAAAACAAACAAACAAAAACCTCATAAAATAGACAAGCAAGCAAAGCCACAGAGTAAGACATGAGCTGGCCCACCTGGGCTTCGGACATTTGTGGTTCTGCCTAAACACACCAAGAGCCATCCCATAGCGGAGGACAAAGAAGCAGGAGGAAGCAGCTGGGCGTGGTGGCGCACGTCTGTAATCCCAGCGGCTTGGGAGGCGGAGACAGGAGGATCGCAAGTTCGAGACTAGAGGAAGTCTATGTAATTTAGTGAGACCCTGTCTCAGGAAGTAAGCAAGAAAAATAAAAGGGCTGGGGGTGCAGCTCAGTGGTCCAGCACTTGCAAAGCATGCAGGTGTGACCAGTACCACAAAAAAAAAAAAAAAAAAAAAAAAAAAGAAGAAGCAGGAGGAAGGACCAAGTCGACCATTAGGAGCAGAAGGGTTCTAACTTGATCACACAGTGCCTGGTCCTCCTCGGGCCCCCGCCTGGTATTACACAGAGCAGAGCCTGTTCCACGCAGGGCCGCTATCAATAGGAGTGATGTCAGAGAGCCAGGGTGGGAGGGCCTTTATCATCTAGTGACGGTGAACGCCGGCTTGGTCCCCTCCCTGGAGACTGTGGTTTTGTGTTGGTGGAGGAAAGGCCATGTCCATTGAGGTCATCGAAGAAGCCCTTACTCACCCGGAAAGAAAAGCCGCGGTGACGCCTCGCCCTGTCTCCATTCCCCATCCAGATGTTGTGCGATCTGAAGGCCGAGGGACTTTTTATGACTTAAGATGCAAGGAATCTCCCGAGTCCGATGGCAGTCTTGAACCTGGCAAGGCGAGTCTGGGCTCCTGGCAGCATGGCTTCCGGCCACTCAAGAGCCTGTTTCATCCTTAAAAGGGAAAGACCCCGCAGTCCACTCTAGAGGTAATGTTTCAGAGCACCTTCCAGGCAGAACACTTTCTAGAGGTTTAACCTAGTTTTCTCCTGCTGTTACTGAAAATAAAAGAGACAGTGGGATTATTGCATAGCAGCCCCACAGGAGACAGCCAGTGGAAAGAACCTGGCCATGTCTGTGTCCAGTCCTGGGTGTGTGGACCCCTCACTGCCACCGTCCGAGATTCAGACGGGGCGAGGCTGCACACAGCTTTTTGTTTTTATTTTTATTTCTCTTTTTTAAACTCAAGGTCTAGCTTGACAAGGTCTTTTGAGGATGTAGGGCCCAAGAGGAAATCTAACATATGGTGGAATTTGCTCTTGAAGAAAGGGAGTCACTAGGTATGTCAAAACATGGCATGAGAAAGGCAAGGTCAAACGCAAGGATCTAAAATTGTGTCGCATCCAAAAGACTGCCGTTGTCCCTAGGATTCTGCTTATGCTTTGATTTTTTTTTTTTTTTTTTTTTTTCAGTACTGGGAGTTGAACCAAGGTCCTTGTGCCTGTATGCTTTGTAAGTGCTGGACCACTGAGCTGTACCCCCAGCCCATTTTTTGACTTTTTGAGACATGGTCTCGCTAAGTTACGCAGACTGCCTCTTGTCTCCAACTTGCGATCCTCCCGCCTCTGCCTCCCGAGCCGCTGGGATTATAGGCATGCGCCACCGCCCCCGGTTTATGCTTTGATTTGAAAAGGTATACATGGGGCTGGGGAGGTAGCTCAGTAGTAGTGTGCTTGCCTAGGATGTAAGAGGCCCTCGATTCAAATCCAAGTACCACAAAAGAAAAAAAATAAAGGTCAAGAAGGAAGAAATGCTTGTTTCCTATTTATTGCTGCCTGACCAGTGTTTTGTTAATCACCCCTGACCAGGCGGGGCTGGGGTGTTAGCTCACTTGACACAGTGCTGCTGTGCACTCTCTCAGGCGCTGGGTTTCATCCTCAGCACCGCACAAGCAGGAGAAAGACCTAGCAGTCCACTCCCAAAACAATCAGCCATTGAAAACACTATGAACAGCAGAGAAGCACTGGCATAGTGCCAGGCATGGCACTGTGTCAGCGAGCGGTTCGTTCTGTTGTACATAGGGTCGCTGTGAGTTGGACCGGACTCGATGGCACCTAACGACTGACCACGTTAGGTGGGGAGCCATATCTCTCCTGTATTCTCATTCTCAGAATGACCTTGTACACTGATCTGTGCAATTGACCTCTCTCCTATGCACCAAAATGCAGTAGAAGCCATCTCTTCTAAGGATGGCGAAGGAAGATGCCTGAGGTGAGGTCAGGGCAGAGCGTACATCCCAAAATGCCCAATAAAAGACACAACTCAGAGATGTGGGGTGGCTGGAAAATCAATGGCGTGAGGCTGAGAGAGAAGGATCAGCAGCCCGGAATGATTAAGCAGAAGTGTGGCATTCTGGAGCCAAGTGGCCTAGAGCCTGCCCTTCACTAGCAGTGCCACCTGAATCTCTTTGTGCCTTAGTTTCTCTGACTACAAAATGGGGGCAACAATGGTAGCACCTGCCTAAGAGGGTTATTGTAAGAATTAAATGACTTAATACCAAAACCACTAGAATGGAGCCAAGATACTGCTATGAACTTCTTATCACTGATGGGGTCCATGTTATGGCGTCTCTAATGATTGGGATGGCACGGGGTGGTCCCAGTCACTGCCAATGTTCTCATATGACAACTGCCACTGGATGACGTTGTTGTTTGTTGTTTGTTGTTAGGTGCCGTCAAGTTGTATCTGACTCATAGCGACCCTCATAGGGTTTTCCATGGCAGATTGTTTCAGGATTGCCTTGGGAGTGGGTTGCCATGTCCTTCTCCCATTTTTGTGGTGCTGGGAATCGAACTCGGGACCTCAGAGACAGCAGAGTGGCGCTCTACCAACAGAGCTAAATCCCAGCCCCTGGACGACATAGTGGGTTGAATTAGGGCTCCAAGAAAAGACGTCCAGCAGTAACCTTTGACTGTGACCTTATTTGGAAAAAGAGTCTTAGCAGACAAGATTAAGTAAAGGGTCTGGAGATGAGATTATTTTGGATTAGGGTGAGCCCTAAAGCCAATGGGCTTTTATAAGAAAATAGAAAAGAAGAGAAAGGAAGAGCTCGCCTGGAGGAGACTGCAGGTGAAGACAGGGACAGGCAGGAGGGCTGTGTCTGCAAGCCGAGGAATGCCAAGGAGGGCGGCATCTCCAGCCCAAATCTTCACTGCAGACTTTTGGCCTCTAAAAATGTGCGCCAACACCTTTTTGTTGTGTTAAGCACCATGTTCATGGTCACTTGTTAGGGGAGCCCAAGGAAACGATGCAGGTGATATTCTGGGTTTCACAATCTGAGGGGACAGAAGAAACGCTCCCTTTGGCTTGCCACGTGGCTGGCCTTGCTTCTGGCCACAAGACACCTGCATGGTATCTTTCAGACTTCCAGAGAGGTGAAATTCCTTGGCTTATGTCTGCATATCTCCCATCACACCGTCTATACGGGGAACTGATGGCAGAGCGGAGAGGTGACTGTCAGGGTCATGCAAGGACGTGGCAGAGGCAGATTAGTCAGTCACCCAAGAGGGTCTGATGACAGGAACTGGAAGAAGTCACAGGACCACGGTTCTGAAGACCCAGATTCCAATCCGGGTGCTGCCATCTCACTGGCCAGGTGGCCTCTCATGAGGTCCCGTTGGTTCTCAGGTCTCAGGAGTCCCCATCCATAAAGTGGAAAGATTTGGCTATGTGCTCACAGGGTCCCTTCATCCATGACACCCCAGGAGTCTGCAGCCCCTCCCCATCTCCTGCAGCCTAGGAGGGCTGCAGCCAGGAGGAGGAGGATATGACAGTCTCAGGTAGGCGAGGCCTTGGCTCTGTCAACCAGCATAGCGCATAGCCCACAGCCTCACCTGTCTGCCAAAGTCCACCAGCAAGGACCACGGGTGAGGGCGACCAGGACACGGCTGGGCCCCCATGGCCATGGTGCACTGCAGCAGAGTGGGTGAGTCCCGGGCAGGATGCGCGCAGCACAGCCTCCCCTCCTGGTCTGTTTGGAAACAAGTCACAGCTCCTGGCCTTCCTTCGGTAATGAAATGTACGCAGAATTGATGCAATCGTTCCTCCTGAGCAATCTATTTAGAAGGGGCGTTTTAGGCTCCCTCTACACACGCGTGCGCACACCCTTTCTCCTTTATTGTCCTCTCTCAGACTCTGAGTTTGTAATAAATTCAAGACCTGGGAGTACCTACATCCCCCTCACCCTCTTCCAGCTCTCAGTGAGTCTGTTCTGGACGATCCCCTGTGGATTATATTAGAATGTGCTATTATAACCACATCAGCATTTAAAGTGCTTCTCTCTCCTGGAATTCTCTCAGTGACATTCCTGCCTCAATCTTAGGTGATAGTGATGTGCAGAGAGACAAGAGGAGAAACTTTGCAGATCACAAGGTGTCAGGACAAAAGTGACTCGTAGGGGCCCTGTGGTAGGTTTTATGTGCACACTCATTTTCAAAATGGGATTTTCTCAGAGGAAAGCAAAAATAGACATTTCGCAAACCGTTGAGAATTTGTTCGCAGACAGAGAGGAATTTTCCTATTCTTCCACCCCTGGTCTACCTGTCTCTCTGGAGTAAAGTGATGATGTCCACTAGTCTGAAACCAAGCAGACGCCTGCCACTCCTTGCCTTTGCTTTTTCCTGGGCGTCAGGCTACAATCCTCAAACTTCTGAACGAGTCCCACCTTCTCCAAAATGAAAGCTAAACGATCCTGCAGAGTCTCAGCCTGCTTTCTTTCCAGTGAAGCGTCTCCAGGTGAGCAGATCTGGGAGGTGGAGCAAAGCCTCGGACCTGGATGTGAGGGAGCAGGGAGCAGGAGGTCTGGAGATGCGTCTACAGGAGGGGCAGCCTGCAGTGTCAAGGGTTCCGATGAATCTGGGGGGAGGGGAAGAGAGCAGTCCCATTGCCTGCGCTGTCTCCCGGCATCGGATCATTTCGGTACGGGGACCCGGCTAACACTTCTGATTTGGGGTCCTGCCTCTTCCGTGGCAGTCTGCAACTTGCCGGCACCGGGGCAGGACGGCAGCCTGGAGCAGAAGAGAGAGGTAACTTTCCGGGCGGGGTGTGTTGCTTTCTGGATGCTAGATCAGCTCATTTATGCGCGGCTTAGGTAGCCAGACCCAAAGAATCCCTTTCCTCAGGTTTTCAAAAGCTTTGCTCCTCTAAGAAGCCAGAGTCTTCTGCATGCACTTTGCAGAAACTCTGGCCCCAGTAAACTCCATCCAGGTTCTTTCCGGCATAGCTTTCCAGCAGCTCGATGTTAGAGAAAGCTGAGTCAGTTGCTCATGGGAAGTAAATTTTAAAATAATTTTTAAACGCCGTCTGGATTTCGTTTGGGGGAGAGAAAAAGAGGTTTCTTTCTCATGTTGGTTTCCTGTTTGCACCTCGTGTTTTCATTAAAGCTGCAAAGGATATAAGTTGATGGAGGAAATCATGGTGGGGGATTTGGGATTTAAAAACAAAAAAACAAACCCTACTCCATTGCAGTCCCCGCTGCAGTCCCCGCAACCTGGTTTAACTGCAGAGCTCTCGCGGTGCAGTGTCCTCTCCTCTTTACCCTTGCGGGAGCCTGAGTGTCTGATTGCCACCCGCCCTACTGCTCCAGGCGTCCCCCCCACCCCAGCCCCATCTCCTTGCCCACCCACCCTCTGCAAAGGACCCCGGTAAGTGCGCTGATGTCGGGGACAGCTGGGGTTTGAAGGAGAATTTGGACACTGCAGCTTTAAGAATGCCGTACTGCGAAATCTTTCTCCTTCAAGTGACTGCAGAACCGCAGCAGCAGCAGCAGCAGTAGCAGTAGGAGGAGGCGGCTGGAGGAGGGGGGGGAGGGGGAGGAGGAGGACAGGGATGCCCACTCCTGGGTTAGCTTGCAGGGTACCTCGAACTGGGGAGCGCTCAGCCCTGGGCAAACCCAAAGCACCGTCAGGACGTTGACTTTGGGCTAGTTTCTTTCTCTCCCACACGCTGGGGGCGGGGACCCCGCAGACTTAGGAACCAGTTGAAGCTCAGTCTTTGCCTTGGTGCCTGTCACCCTGCCGCGTGCGTTTGTCTGGCTGGCTGGCTCTTTAAGCCAAGTGGAATTGGGCTGGAGAAGGCGGGTCTGAGCTCTGTTGTGATCTTTCTCCAGCCTGGCTTGGACCCTGGGGACGCAGAGGCAGCCTGCACCGCCTTGCAGGTTTTCTTTTTTTGGATTTACTGAGATGAGCTTTGGAGGGAAACTCGAAAGAGCATGATTTGTGAGCACAGGGGAAGAATGGCATGAGGAGCCCCCTTTCAAGGGTAGCAGGTGTCGAATGCGGATGCATGGAGTGCTGGGCAGTGGGGGAGGGGCTCCGCAAGGGGCTCAGCTAGACCGGACTGCACAAAAAAAAAAAAAAAAAAAAAAAAGCAGTGGCTTTTTCCTGGAAAATGTGCAAGTGATCCGAGGCGCCTGAGCTGTGTCTCTGGGATCCAGACATCTGTGCGCCTGGCCGGACAGCCACCCCAACGGCAGCTGTGGCCTCAGTAGGTGCCGGCTGGGGGAGCTCCAGGCTGGCACTGCTGGTATGGCATTCCCAGACACACCGAGCTCCAGTCCAGTCCCAGCACCGGGAGTGATGTCATGGGGGGCCAAGGGCGGCATCTGCCCAGGTGGTCCCAGGCGCCGGAGGGCTGAGTTCCTTGTGATTCCTGTCAAAGCAAATAGATATCTTTTGACCAAAGCCGGGGTGGGGGGGGGGGAATTCTAGGTCTCATACTATATCAGCTCAAAAGACGTGCGGCAAACCTCTCAGATACAAATCATCCAGACAGCCGTGGACACGGCCACTGGGCACTGGCGGCTGAGCTGGCAGAGGGACCTGATCTCTGTGGGTGCCTGCGTCGTACAGCCAGGAGTCCCCCATGAAGGCTCACCCTTAGAAAAACCTGCCTGTGCGCTGCAGCCGGCTGTGGGTACTGGTGCTCCTAGGAGCAGGTGCTGGGGAAATGTGGGCCTGTAGACAAATGTTTTATGGGGTCTTAGGCTACATGGTTGCCGACATTGAAAAAGCACTCTTTGGGCTGAATGCAACTCCCTCCCCCTAGATTAGCGGTGTCTTCCTACTGTTCCTCATTCTCTTCATAGCCCCTTCTCTTGCTCCATTTTGTTGGGGGCAGTCCCCACATATTTAAAACCATTTTGACTTCTGCCCATGAATCTGCAGCAACTTTAATTTTCAGACTAACGGCCTTGGGTACAATCGATTTTGAGCCAGGCCAGTGCACCTAAATGTGTTATTAGGGTCCCATGCACCAAGGTCCTTTGATAAGCATTATGGGGTGCCAAAGACGGACCTCACTGAGCATCTTTAGGCTCAACCTTATCCCACCCTGACCCCTATCCCCTAACCCTGAAAGCTGCTGGATGCACCATTTGGCTCTGGACTTACTTAGGTGGATGGGATGGGACCTCACCTCCCTTGGGGAGTGGGAGAACCGACCTGGCCTGCCCAGGCAAGACAGCTCTCCCTCCTGTGCCTCCCTGCAGGCTGATGATAAATGAGCCTCTTTCCCTTCTGGAATTAGCCAAGGGTATCAGCTGCGAAGCAAACGCCACTGTTGTTTCCTAGCTTGCTCTCCATGTCCACTAGCCCCTGGCCCCTAGGGAGAGGTCAAGTGAGACGGGAACTTCTGAGTGGAAGCAGGTGACCCCGGAGCTCAGCATCCTGACATCGCTGGGGATTGTGAAGCGAGCTGTACACACTACCAGCCACCCGGCTTCCACAAGCTTCTCCTTGCAAGAGGCCTCCTTTACTTGTTGGCAGGCACCATCAGGGCCTAAGTGAACCCATGAGGATGGCTGGCAGAAGGAGGTGCACAGCCCAGGTGGCAGGACATCCTCAGGGTCTGACAGGATTGGGGGCTGCTGAGCCCCTGCAGCCCTAGACACCTTCATCTCTGAGGCAGCAGGACAGGGGCGCCACTGCTGAGGGCCCGGCAGGCCAGAGCTGACCCACGACCTGAGGGCCCAATGTCCCCAGGTTTGCTCAAGCAGGAAAATCCAGCCCAAACGGTGTCAAGCACCCCATGTCCGATTACCCCATTTCTGACTGACTTGCCAGTGGCCCGTGTGTCAGATCCCACGGCCTTGTGCTTGACCCCACTGTTACATCTGGGGGCTTCCGTGGGCCCCAGTTGGGCTTGAAAACGAATGCGCCCTCTTCCCATCTGCCAGTGCGCTCAGAACAGCATATTATATTGCTGTAATGCTGGGGCGGGGGGCGGGGAACGAGGCTAGCACTGCTCCCCAAACTAGGAGATGGCATGAGGAAGAGGGTGCTGAAGGGTCCCGGGGAGTCATCCGTCCTCCCTGCAGCTCCCAGGGGCACCTCCCCATGCGCCAGCGCTGACTCAGGGCCCTGTCCTCGCCCACCCCCGGCAACTGCCCCAGCATTGGCCAGCCGAGCCCTGGCTGCGGGGCTCTCCTGGGCTCCTTGCGCAGGGGCAGTTGGAACCCCGGCCGCCGCAGGCCCTCCCCACTCCCTCTCCCTCCCCGCCCTCCCCGCCAGGGCCGAGTCAGCAGTGCTGACGGCTGCGGGGCTGCAGCGGCGGCGGCGATGCGTAGACCCTGCACCACGGCTGGGGCGGGCGCCGCGCTCTGCCCGCGCCCGCGTCCCGACGGCCACCTCCTGGCGGCTGCGCGCAGCTCGCGCAGAGCAGTCCCGACCGGACGGCGGCGCTGATTGGTGCAGTGAGTGAGTCCCCGGCTTTATTTAGACCACCTTTTCTTAAGGACAAGACTTCGCTGGAGTGGAGGGCCTGGGGCAGGAGACAGCCCTCCCCGCGGGGAGGATGACGGATGGGGACTTCTGGCTCCGGGTGTCTCAACCCATCCTCGGACTGACCATTTCCGCAGGCGCTTTGGAGCTGAGCACCCAGGGGCCGGGCGTGCTTATGGGAAACTCCAGCCAAGAACCAGACAGACCCTCGGAAGGGCTGGGAAAGCTCGGGACAGCCAGAGGAAGCGGCGTCCCCACCCTGGCGTTGCGTCTCCTACTCTGAACCCTGGACTCCAGCTTGGAGGACGAGGCTGCCTTCCTGGTTGGGGGGTAAGGAAAGGAATCACCACTTCAGTCATCCTGTGCATGAGGCAAGGGGACCTTCTGGGACCCTATTCTCTATGCTCCCTATGGAGATAAAGCGAGGCTTCGGAGTGGTGGGAAAAGGGTCCCCCACCGTGTCATGTAGTTAGTTGCCAGGAGGTTGAACTTGGATATGAAGGAAGTTCAGCTTCCCCTGCAGAGGGAAACCAAGCCAGCAAACGTGGGTGGGGTCAGCAGTCACTGGCCCTCTGGGGTGATAGGATGGGCTTAGGTGGCAGGAGCCAAGGGCCTGGGGACAGGGACAGCAGCCCCCAGGTTCCGGATAGCACCCTTTGCCCAGAACAGCAGCCTCATGTGCAAGTCTTTATTCATACCAATGGCATGAAAATGCTGCCCAACTGGTCCCCAGGGGACTGTTCCTGGCAAAGGTCCTGTCTCCCGGCAGGATGGGAAGTGATGTCACGCTGCGCACACGAGCTGGCTCTTCTGGGGCCACTCGCAGTTGTGAGACAGTTGGGCGACAGAGCCCTCTCGCCGTCCTGGATCCTGAACTTCCGCTGGAAGAGCCTCCACCCCGGTGGCTGCTTTTTCCTGTCCCTGTGCTTTGGGCTGAGTGTCTCCACCTTGGAGGCTGCCCTCAGAGCCTGCATTGCGCTAGGAGGCAGAGGGAGGTCAGGACAGAGGAGGTTTCGGAGGTGACAGGGGTAGTCGGACCAACGGACCCTGGTCTGTGCCGGTGGCATCCATTTGGGGACTGCTCAGGCCTGTGGCTGCCCTGAGGCTGACTTCAGAAGGCCTCTCCATCAGTCTGGGACAGGACAGCACTGCAGCTGTTGTCTCCCTGCCAAGGACGTGGGGAGAGGCGGGCTCTCCAGGCTCTGGACTGCACCCTCCAGGCGGACCTACCTGGCCAGCTGAGCCTCTGCGGCATCTCCAGGGACTGGAGTAGAAGAAGTTGGGGGCTATGTGAGCAAAGACAAGGCTGCTTTTCACCTGGTAGTGGGATGTTGGTAGAACTCAGCTGGGCAAGGTGGCAGAACCTGGGCTCCAGGAAAGAAGGGGTACCGGGGAGGCAGGTGAGGTGGGGGCACAGGGAAAGGCTCAAAGGTTCCAGCAGGATCAGAGGGCTGCAGCACCAGACCCTGACTCTTGGCACTTTCCCCGTGGAGCACTTTTGCCTTTCCCCCAATGCGCAGTCAGCGTTTTACTGGCTGTCCTCATTCTCTGCAGATGTGATAAAGGATCAGGTCCCGTCTTTCCTTTTGTGCATTCAAACTTTAACCCTGGATGCCCAAGGTACAGCAACCTCGCAGACACTGTAATCAAAGCTGGAAGATACTTAGACATGATCTGTCCAGGCGCCTGAGTTGAGCTCAGAGAGGAGGACAGCGATGGCCCAGGAAAGAAGTGACTTTCCCAAGGACACAGGAAGCTCAGGTCCAACCTGGGATTCCCTGGGACATAGTCCGACCTGGCATATGGGATAAGGATGAGATCATCAGCACTGGACCCACCAGGTGTCCTGACTTAGGTGAAACAGGGCAAGGTAAGGAAATTGGGGACCTGGAGGGGACACAGATCTGGGGTCCTAAGGACCATGGCCAAAGCTAATGACATCAGGCAGTGAATGCTCTCTTTGAGTGTGTTTGGAGCACCTTTGGTTTACAATTCTCAGTGGACAAAGTGCCAGGGGGAGAAACCGGTAGGCTTCTTTTATAGTTCCTGCTCTTTACACTTCTGAAAAATTGGGTCCACTTGAACCTGGCGGCTCCTTGTCTGGTTGTTAGTACTGTAATTCAGGCTTCCTCCAGCAGAGGGCTCCCGAGGATACGGGAAGGAAACCGAGCCGCTCACAGCAAGGCGGTTTATGGAATGGGGTTTTCAGTTTGATTTGATCCCATCAGTTCAGGCAGAAAAATTTCCAAGTTTGCTTTTTCTTTTTCATCTAATAAGTATGAGGAATTTCCCTGCCATTCAGCATCTGTATCATATCCTGGTCCTCCCTCATTTCATCTTTGCCACACAGAGGTGTGTGCTGTGGCTTTCATTTCGGTTCTCATTTCTCGGAGTTGACCTGATTAGTTATTTGTGTGACTGTTATCAGAGGAAATTTAACAATATTCCCAGGAAGGGTTGACCATCCTTGAATACAGTGGCCAAAGACAGGTTCTGAGCCCAGCATCTGGTCAGTGGCTAGATCCTTAGGTCATCCTTGAGCTGTGTCCACCCCTAGTTTACGGAGAGTTACAAAGGACAGTGACAAACCCAGACAGGAATGAGTGCACAGGCCTCAGCCACTAGCTTTGGATTCATTCTTATCCTCCCAGCGTCTCCCCTGAAGATCTGTCTTTCCGTCCTCTTTGGGTGGCTTCGGTTCTGTGTCTCAGCGCATTTTCCTGAGCGCCCAGGGAGTCTCTTTCTTCCTCTGAAGGGTCCTACTTACTTAATGCATCCTGCTGACCTTCAGCGATGCAGAGGTGAATTACCGTAATTCTCCAGAAGACAGCCATCTTCCTTAGACCAGATCGCCTTGCTTCTGTATGGCAAAATACGGAATGACTAGCTGGGGTCCAACTGTAGTGGTCACTTCTTAGTTTTCCAGTGTATGGCCAGTAAGAGACTGTTGTAGGTGTGGGTGTGCAGCCTATGCTTGCCAGGGCAAATGCTGCAGAGCAGGAAAGCTGCCAGACCCCTTGCTGAGATTTTGGTGGTGTCTAGGTGACCTTGACAGAAGTGCAGAAAGTTAGCCTGAGAAACTTGACCAGGGCTGTGTCAAATGGGACCCACGGGCAAAGCATAGAGGGTTGTTTTTTTGTTTTCTTGTTTTTTGTTTTTGTCTATTTTTGTTTTTGTTTTTGTTGAAGGGGGCAATTGAGACAGAGTCTCACTCTGTAGCATAGGCTGGCCTTGAACTCCTGATCCTCCTGCCTCAGCCTTACGAGTGTTGGGATTACATAGAGTCTCAAGGAATTCTTGTTAATACCTACCTGATAATTCAGTTCAACTCAACAAGAATTTATTGGGAGCTAGGGTTGTAATTCAGTGGTAGAGTTCTTCCTTAGCACATGTAAGTACTTAGGTTCATTCCCAAGCAACACACACACACACACACACACACACACACACACACACGCACACAAAGAATTTATTGGGCATCTACTGACATGAGAATCAGGGCTGGGAGGATGTACAAAAAGTATAAGGTCCGCCTGCCTTTAAAAACCAATGCAGGACTGGGCATGTAGCTCAATGGTAGAGAGACTGTCTAGCTTGTACAAGGCCGTAGGTTCAATCCCCAACACTGCAAAAAGAAAAAGAAAGAATATACACCACCAGGCGCAGTGGCACATGCCTGTAATCCCAGCGGCTTGGGAGGCAGAGGCAAGAGGATCGCAAGTTTGAGACCAGAGGCAGTCTGTGTAACTTAGTGAGACCCTGTCTCAAAAAGTAAAAAAAAAAAATGGGCTGGGGGTGCAGCTCAGTGGTCCAGCACTTGCAGAGCATGCAAGCACAAGGCCCTGGGTTCAAACCCCAGTACCACAAAAAAAATAATAAATATAAATAAAAATAAATACACCATGGCACTGTCTGAAAACAGAATGACAAAGCACTAAATCACAAGCGTCCACTTGTCAGTGACAGAGTTAGTGGGTCAGCTTCTGCCTTTATCTCCTTCCTCTCTGGTTCAAGTCCTGGGCAGGCTAGAAACTCACTTTGTGCATGTGCTAGATCATTTGGGTTTAGAAAGTCCTGGGACTCAGCTTCCCATTGCAGTGTCTGTGCCAGTGCCTGTCACTTGCCTTCTTGGGCATCTTGCTGCAGTATCTGTCTGCTGGGGCGAGGGCGCTTGGCCTGGGCTTTGTGCGTTTCTCTAGCATCACTAGTAACTAGTAAAATTACATTGTTTTTGGGCTGTGTGTGTGAGAGAGAAAAGCATTGTGTTTTTAAAATTTACACATTTAAAGCTTGTGTTTCTCTAATGCCTTTGTGACATTTCTTCCTTTGGTAAAATCCCAGTTCCCCTAAGACACGGCAGTGGCCTCAGTGTCTCTTCCATCCTCTGAAAGGCTCTGCCTTGCTATAGGCATAGAACAGCTACTTTGTGGTCCAAAGGTCACCTTATCATGCAGCCCAAATGATGCAAATCATTTGTTCAAGGTTCTAGAGATCTCAGGCTACCTTTTGTGTGATGTTGTTGTTGTTAGGTGCTGTTCGAGTTGGTATCCGACTCATAGCGACCCTCATAGGGTTTTCAATGGCAGATTATTTCGGGATTGCCTTGGGAGTGGGTTGCCACATCCTTCTCCCATTTTTGCGGTGCTGGGAATCAAACTCGGGACCTCAGAGACTGCAGAGCAGTGCTCTACCAACTGAGCTAAATCCCAGCCCCTTTGTGTGATAGATTTTGCTTATTTCACAATGGTGACCAGCATAAGTGATTTTTTTTTTTTTTTTTTTTTTTGCGGTACTAGAGGTTGAACCTGGGCTGGGACTTAGCTCACTTGATAGAGTGCTGCGCTGCAGTCTCTAAGGTCCCGAGTTCAATTCCCATCACCACATAAATGGGAGAAGAGCCTGGCAATCCACTTCCAAAGCAATCCCGAAACAATCAGCCATTGAAAACCCTACGAGGGTCGCTATGAGTTGGATATCAACTCGACGGCACCTAACAACAACAAAAAGAGGTTGAATCTAGGGCCTTGCGATTGCATGCTCTGCAAGTGCTGGACCACTGAGCTACACCCCTAGCCCATTTTTTTACTTTTTGAGACAGGGTCTCACTAAATTACACAGACTGCCTCTGGTCTCAGACTTGAGATCCTCCTGCCTCCACCTCCTGAGCCGCTGGGATTATAGGTGTGTGCCACCGGGCCTGGCTATAAGTGATTTCTTTTAAAAATACAGTGTTGGCTGGGCGCAATGGCCCATGCCTATAATCCCAGCGACTAGGGAGGCCGAGGCAGGAGGATTACAAATTTGAAGCTAGAGGCAGCTTGCATAACTTAGGGAGACCCTGTCTCAAAATACAAAGTCAAAATTGGGCTGAGGTTACAACTGAGTAATTGAGCACTGTGTGAGGCCCTAGGTTCAACTCCCCAGTACTAAATAGAACAAAAAACAAACAACAACAAAAAAAAACATTAGAAAGGGCTGGAGGTGTAGCTCAGGGTGGAGCGCTCGCCTAGCGTGCGTGAGACCCTGAGTTCAAGCCTCAGAACTGCAACGATACACGCACACAAACACACTGTGAAATGGCTCGAGCTTGACCGCGATGCTTCCTTTCATCCTCACCCCATTGGCCTCCCAAGCCAATAGGTTCAGAGCGGCCCCAGGTCACCAAGGAACCTTAGCGCCTCTGCCTAGCCTGGCCTAATGAGAGCCATGCTTGTCTTGAGTCTGACGCACCTCTCTTCTACCCTGAGAATTTGCAGGGTCTGTGGGGGACAGCAGTGCACGTGCGCCTCTGCAAAGGCACAGGGTCTCAAGCATCTCCCAAGATGGCAACCCCGGCCCTTGAAGGAGGGTGCTGCTCAGGGAGGAAAGGACGGCAAGATGAGCTTTGCCCGCTCAGCCCTGCCAGGTGCCCTGCAAACCACTTTGACACACACCCGCCGCGGTCCTTTGGAATTGGTTGAGTTTTATTTGCTTCTTCAGGTCCTGGAGGCCCAAAGTGGCTGCTCCCCCAAAGTGTTCCTTGGAGGCAAACGGGAGAGACACAGCTCTGGCCCGGAAGTCTGGTGAGTGCCCTTCTCGCTCCCGGCCAGGAATCTGGATGCATTCAGCGCATAGTTTTCTGAGGGCCCCAATAAGCATTCTTCCTATTTATAGGCAGTCAAGAGTGAGGCTGAGCCCGCAGCTACTCCAGCAGAGGGGTGCTGGCTACCACTGCAGAACCCTGCGGGGTGCAGGGAGAACTGAGGCCTGGTGCTGGCGTGGCTCGGGGGAGAACGAGGGCTTTGGCTGTGGACGTTAGCTGAGCCCTCACGTTGGAAGTGTTCATACACTCTAGGATCCGGGTGCCATTCTTCCTGGCTTTCTCTTGGCCTCTACTATGGAGGGCTGGGCAGTGCGTCCCACCTGCCACTGAGCTTCTTTGACATTAGCTCTGGTTAGCTGAGGTTAGCAGAGTACCCAGCCGCCGCATCCTCAGTGGCTCCATAGCATCTCCAGGACCTCAAAGCCCACCTGTGGACCCTCCCTTCAGTAGCACAGTCCGAATGTCCTCCTGGCGTGGGGTCCACCTCTCCCCCACTGATCAGTAGAATAATCTGGCTCCCTGCATGAGAAATAGAGTGCTTATGTTAATAGTTTTTGATTTAAGAGATAATTGCTTCCCCTCCATGCCCTTTGACTGTAAGAAATGAGTACTGTATGCTGGACCTGGTCGCGCACATCTGTAATAGCAGCCCTCTGGAAGCTGAGCCTGGAGGATCATGAGTTCGAGGCCAGCTTGGGCTGTACAAGGAGACCTTGCCTAAAAAAAAAAGAAAAGAAAAGAAGGAAGGAGGAAGGGAGGGAGGGAGGGAAGAAAAGAAAGGAGGAAGGAAGGAGGAAGGAAGGGAGAGAAGAAAAGAAAGAAGGAAGGAAAGAAAGAAAGAAAGGAAGGAAGGAGGAAGGGAGGGAGGGAAGAAAAGAAAGAAGGAAGGAAGGAAAGAAAGAAAGAAGGAAGAGAAAGAAAGAAAGAAGGAAAGAAAGAAAAAAGAAGGAAGGAAGGAAAGAAAGAAAAAAGAAGGAAGGAAGGAAAGAAAGAAAGAAAGAAGGAAGGAAGGAAAGAGAAAGGAAGGAAGGAAGGAGGAAGGGAGGGAAGAAAAGAAAGAAGGAAGAAAGAAAAAGAAAGAAAGAAGGAAGGAAGGAGAGAAAGAAAGAAGGAAAGAAAAAGAAAAAAGGAAGGAAGGAAGGAAGGAAGGAAAGAAAGAAAGAAAGGAAGGAAGGAAGGAGGAAGGGAGAGAAGAAAAAGAAGGAAGGAAAGAAAAAGAAAGAAAGGAAGGAAGGAAGGAAGGAAGGAAGGAAGGAAGACTGTAACCTTGAGCCAAAAGAGTAGCTCCTGCGAGGTTCCCTGGGCCTGCATGGACGCTCACTCAGTTACCAGGGCCTCTGGTTCTCAGTTCCTGCTGCTGCTGCTGCTGCTGGTGACTGAGGATGGGAGATTCTGCCCCCAGGGCCCTGGTCTGTCTGGTTCCTTTGGCATCAGGGAAGGGGAGAGGGCTTCTTGGAAAATTCCAACTGCAGGATCAAGGGGCCAAAGCTGTGGGCCTGAGAGGGAGGAGAGCAGAGCAGAGCCAACTTCCAAAGCGGGAGCCCTGGCTTCTGAACCTGAGGGCTGCCGCACTCCCCAGCCAGGTCCTTCCATAGTACACCTGGCCATTCCACTGTCTCGAGGGCTCAGCGTCCCCCTCCCTGGCTGTTCTTTGTCCTCTTTTCTTCCTCTGTCCATCGGCCTCCTTACTCCCCCCACGCCCACATACCTTTGCCTGGTAGACACTGCATGCACTCAGCTTTGATTGACCCTTATCTTGGCCTGGCTTAGACCCAGTGTGGCCCACAGGGTCTGTCTGCACCTCCTCACCTGAGCAGCTGCAGCCGCAATGATGGCTCTCTGGCCAAGCTGGCCCCATTTTTTTTTTATGCCAGGCCATATCTCAGATGCCTCACACAGCCATACCAACCTGGTGTCCCATCCCGTCAGATCTCAGAAGCTAAGCAGGATTGAGCCTGGTTAGTCCTTGGACGGGAGATCGCCTGGGAATACCAGGTGCTGTAGGCTTGGGAGAAGGACCTGGCAACCGACTCCCAAAAAATAATCAGCCATCAAAAACCTTATGAATAGTAAAGAAGCACTGACATAGCAAAGGAACAGTGTTTGGGGAGTGTTTCGTTCTATTGTACACAGGGTGGTTATGCGTCAGATCTGACGTGATACATCTAACACGTATCCCATATCTCTGCCAAGCCTATGGATTGGCTCCTTACAGACAGGTGAAAGGACCTCCAGACAGGCACTCGTCTTGACCATATAAGGTGGAGGCAGGGGCACAGGGTGTGGCTCAGTGGTAAAACTCTTGCCTAGAGCACATGCATGAGGCCCTGCGTTTGATCTCCAGCACCACCAGAAAAAAAGAAGAGAAATAGAGGCAGATCCCATGAGGTACAAGTAGAGGAATAAGAAGAGCCGGGTTTTCTTTCAATAGGAAGAGCCATTTTTTCTTTTCTCTTTTTAGTTAGTGTATACTTAATAGTGGGCTGGGATTTAGCTCAGTTGGTAGAGCGCCGCTCTGCAGTCTCTGAGGTCCCGAGTTCGATTCCCAGCACTGCAAAAATGGGAGAAGGACGTGGCAACCCACTCCCAAGGCAATCCCGAAGCGATCTGCCATTGAAAACCTTATGAGGGTCGATATGAGTCGGACATGACTTGACGGCACCTAACAACAACAACAACAACATACTTAATAGTTTCATTATGGCATTTCCCTACATGCGTAGCATTGTACATTGCTCATATTAACTCTCTCCTGACCCTTCTGTCCCCACTTATCTCCTTCCTTCATAGATACATGTGGGCATACATATATATACATGTTTTTTAAGTCCAAATTCTGCCTTTGAGGGCGAAACATGTTACACTTCTCTTCCTTTCCCCTGACGACCCTCTTATTGCCTCTCCTCACTCTTTAGTCCCCCTTCTCCCCTACCCAGATTCCCTTCTGCTTTCATGACATATGCGTTAAAATATTGAATATATTTATTGAAATCTACCGTCACTATATGAGAGAAAACATAGGACGCTTGTCTTTGTGGGCCTGGCTTATTTTACTTATAATGATGTTCGCCAGTTCCATCCGTTTTCCTGCGAATGTCATAATTTCATTCTTCTTTATGGCTGAATAAAACTCCACAGTGTGTGTGTGTGTGTGTGTGTGTGTGTGTGTGTGTGTGTGTATACACCTTTTTGGGGGGCATTGGGGGGCTGCGCCTAGAGCCCCGTGCACATTTGGCAAGGGCTCTACCACTGAGCTGCAACCCCAGTCCCCCTTTTCAAGATATTTTTTTATCTTGAGACAGGGTGTCGCCAAGTTATGCAGGCTGCCTCTGACCTTCAACTTGCAATTCTCCTGCCTCTGCCTCCCGAGTTGCTGGAATTACAGAGGTGCACCACCATGCCCGGCCCTACACCACATTTTCCTTATCCATTCACCTGTTGATGGACACCTAGGTTGATTCCTTTTCTTGGCTATGGTGAATAGCGCCACAATAAACAGGGATGAGCAGGTGCCCCTGTGGTATGTTGACTTACATGTCTTCGGACATATACCCAGGGGCCGTATAGCTGGGTCATATGGCAGTTCTATTTTTAGTTGTTTTGAGGAACCTCTGTACTGATTTCCACAGCGACGGCCCTGACTTCATTCCCACCAGCAGTATATAAATGTTCCTTTCTCCCCGCATCCTTGCCAGCATTTGTTGTTGTTTGTTTTGTTGATGCTAGCTCTTCTGACTGGAGTGAGATGGTACCTCAGTGCAGTTTTGATTTGCATTTCCCTGTTGGCTAAGTATGTTGTGCATTTTTTCATATGATTATTGGCCATTTGTAGTCTTCTTTTGAGAACTGTCTGTTTAATTCATTTGCCCATTATTTGATGGATAATTTGCTTTTTGATGTTTAATTTTTTGAGCTCTTTATATGTTCTAGATATTAATCCCTTATCTGATGAATGGGCTGGGATTTAGAGCAGTTGGTAGAGTGCTGCTCCACACTCTCTGAGGACCTGGGTTCGATTCCCAGCACTGCACAAACCAGAGGAGGATACGGCAGTCCACTCCCAAAGCAATCCCAAAACAATCAGCCATCGAAAATTCTATGAGGGTCGCTATGAGTCGGACACAACTTGATGGCACCTAACAACAACAACAACCACAACATCTGATCTATAGCTGGGAAGAAGCTTCCATTCAGTAGGCTGTGTCTTCACTCTGTTTATCGTCTGTTTTGCTGTGCACAGCTTCTTAATTTCATGCAATCCCTTTTGTCAATTCTTAGTTATTGTTTCCTGAGCTATTAAGGTCCTTTTCAGAAAGTCTTTGCCTACGCCTATGTCTTAAAGTGTTCTCCCTCTATTTTCCTCTATCAATGTCAAAGTTTCAGTTTTTGCATTGGGTTCAGTTTTGCATTTTGTTTTGTTTTGTTTTGTGTTTTTTTGCATTACTGGGGATTGAACCCAGGGCCTCACGCTTGCATGCTTTGCAAGTGCTGGACCACTGGGCTGCACCATCAGCCCATTTTTTACTTTTTGAGACAGGGTCTTGCTAAATTACGCAGACTGCCTCTGGTCTCCAACTTGAGATCCTCCTGCTTCTGCCTCCTGAGTCGCTGGGATTACAGGTGCTCACCACTGCGCCAGGCTCCCATTTTGAACTGATTTTTGTACCAGGTGAAAGACAGGGATCTAGTGTCGTGTTCTACATGAGGATACCCCATTCTCCTGGCACCATTTGTTAAAGAGGTCACCTTTGCTCCAACATATGTTTTGAGCACCATTTGTCAAGAATCAGGTGGCTGTAGAGGCATGGGTTTATTTCTGGATCCTCTATCTTATTCCATGGCTGTTTTTGTGCCAGTACCATGCAGTTTTTGTTACCATGGCTTTGTAGTATAATTTGAAATAAGGTATTATGATCTCCCTTGCATTGTTTTTGTGCCAGTACCATGCAGTTTTTATTACTATAGCTTTGTAGTATAATTTGAAATCAGGTATTATGATCCCCCCTGCATTGTTCTTTCTGCTAAGGATTGCTTTGGTGATTTGAGGTCTTTTGTGCTTACATATGAATTTTAGGATTTTTTTTCTGTTTCTGTGAAGTATGTCATTAGAATTTTGATGGGGATGGCACTGAATCTGTAGCTTGCTTTAGGTAATGTAGCCATTTTCACTTGAGCATGGGAGGTCTTCCCATCTTCAAATAGGAAGAGCAGTTTTCATTAGGAGGAGCCACGGGCTCTGCAGGCACCCAAAGCATCACATGCAGCCTGAGTTTGTTCGATGGTTATGATACAGATGGAATATCTGTCCGCTGCTGACTTGAGCTGGGAGGAGATGGAACAGTGGGGAGAGGTGGGGCTGGATAAGATGAGCAAAGGCATGAGATTGGGAAGCCAGGGCTGACTGGTCATTTCATCACTGTCTTCAGCCCATGCTGAGTGTGAGGCTTCTTTAGATGCTGGGATACAGCAGGGAACAGAACTAAGTGTAGCCCCGACCGGTGGCGCACGCCTATAATCCCAGCGGCTTGGGAGGCAGAGGCAGGAGGATCGCAAGTTCAAGACCAGAGGCAGTCTGCGTAACTTAGCAAAACCCTGTCTCAAAAAATTAAAATGGGCTGACGGTGCAGCTCAGTGGTCCAGCACTTGCAGAGCATGCAAGTACGAGGCCCTGGGTTCAACGCCCAGTACCGCAAAAAAAAAAAAAAAAAAAAAACCTAAGTGTTGCCTACAGGGAGTTCACACTCTAGTCAGGGGAAACAGACAAAAATCAAATGCGCAGGTCTGTAGAACGTCAAATGGTAAACACGAGGACAGACAATAAAGTCAGTACCAGGGTTGAGGAGTGACCTGGTAACTCCTTTTACATCAGATGGATTTTGCTCAGAGGAAGCGGGGAGCAAGCCAGGTTGGTGTCTAAGAGGAGAGCAGTCCGGGCCAGGGGAGCAGGATGTGCAAAGGCCCTGAGGGTGGACTGTGCCCGGAGGACTGTAAGACCAGCGAGGAGGCTGGAGTACCGTAAGCCAGGACAGCGCAATGAGACCAGGAGTTAGTGGGTCAATTCGTTGGAGCTTCTGAAGACGTTAGCATTGACTCTGCTGGGATAAGGAGCATCAGAGGGCTTGGAGCAGAGGAGGGATGGGATCTGCTTCCTTCCATAGACCGCTCCAGATGCTATGTTGGGCGTGGGGTTTGGGGAGCAAGGGGAAACCAGTTAGGGTGGCCTGCCAATCATCCACGCCAGAGCACCACCATGAGCTGGGAGCGGTGGGACCTGTCTGTAACCCGGTACTCGGGAGGCTGAGGATTGCAAGTTTGAGGCCAACCTGGGCTACAAAGCAAGGCCGTGACTCAAAAAAGCAAATAAATAAACAACAAACAAGGTGGGGGAATTTGGATGCTTGCTGTGTGTGTTCTGGAGGTCAAAGAGGCTGTGCTGATACACAGGACATTGGGCAGGACAGGAGTCCAGGCTGCACTGTGGGGAGTTTTGCTGGAGCACTGGAAGGAGCACTCTTTGGAGATGGGGAGGACTTGAGAGGAGCACTCTAGCTAGGCAGGTGCAGCTGGGACTTTAGCTCTGGGCACAGGACATTTGAGATTCCCGTGCACATCCCGCGACCTTGCATTGGCAACTGACTGCTGGACTGGGAGGTCAGGGAGAAAGTGTGAACGCAGGTGTCAGGGTACTAATTACTGATGTCACCGGAAGCCAGGAGGTGCATGAGACCACCAGGTGGGAGTACAGATAGAGCCACGTGCCAAGCCCTGGGGTCCTCCAACCCAGAGGGAGGAGGCCAGACGAGGAGCCAGCTGAGGAGGCCCAGGTGGGCCGGTGAAATGGTGGAGAACCAAGGGGGAGCAGAAGCTAAGATCCAAAGGAAAAGGGGGAACAGGGTTCCAGAGACCAGGAAGCAGCTCGCAGGATCAAATAATGTCAGTCAGCCAGGCAACCTGAGGATGCAGAATCAGATTTAGTGACATGGAGGTCTCTTGTGACCTTGACAAAATGTAAACAGAAAAGAAGCAAATTTTGTTTCATTAGGGTTTTTTTCTTAAGACAGGATCTCCCTATGTGGCCCAGGCTTGCCTTGAATTTGCGATCCTCCTGCCTCAGCTTCCTGAAAGCTGGGATCACAGGCACAGCATACTGCCACCCCCACCTCAGAGGCAAATTCTGTGTTTTTCTTTGGTTTGGTTTATTTTTTGTTTGTTTGTTCTTGTTTGTTTGTTTTGCAGTATTGGGGTTTGAATGCAGGGCCTTGCGATGCTAAGCAAGTGCTCTATTGCTGAGCTGCACCCCCAGGCTCCTTTGAAAAATTTATTTATTTTGAGACAGGGTCTAAGCTGCACGGGCTGCCACTGGCCTCGAACTGCTGATCCTGCAGCCTCAGCTTCCTGAGCTGCTGAGATCACAGGCATGAACTGCAGGACCCGGCTCAGAAGCAAATTTTAATGCTGCCTCCCAAGACCCAGTAGGCAAGAAAGGAAAGGATCTCTTAGGCAGGGGCTCAGGGCAGGAAGGTGGTAGGCGCTGGCCAAGCAGCCCGCAGGTTCTGAGGACCCGTTGGCTCCGGGGAGGCCCAGTCCTTCTGCTCTGAGCATCAGCAGTGGCAGCTGTAGGACCTGGGGCCTGTCCTCTTGCCTTCTGTGATTGGAGAGAGAGCGTCCAGACCTTTGGTTTAACGGGGCCAGCCAGATCTTGTGCTGGCCCCACTGTGAGATGACAGGCCTTCAGCTGTCCAGCACAAGTGACCCATCAGACCTTAAAAAATAATCCTGCTAAAACTCACTCTCTGGCCTTCCAAACCTCATCCTTGTGTTTCAATTCAGACTGCTGCACTATAATCAAAGCACATTGACCTTGTATTGCAAGGCATCCAGTCTTCAGCTAGCTTAAAAGACAACTTGGTGACCAAAGAAAAGTCCATACCATGCTGTGTTTCGGGATGCTAGATCCCAAAAGTGAGTTGTCACAGAAACCCCTACCAACTCCTACTACGCTTCATGTAATAAGGTGTTGGGTTGAGGAGCAGTGTCCTGGGAGTCTTTCTCATGAGGCCACCCAAATGACCAGGGGCAGCAAGCCCACATGTGATTGGGTCCAGGTTTGCAACATCCTGAAGCTTAACTCAGAATAGGCTTTGGAACTATGTCATCCAATACAGCAGTCTTTAGCCATATGGGGCTGGAATTTAGCTCAGTTGGTAGAGCGCTGCTCTGCAGTCTCTGAGGTCCCGAGTTCGATTCCCAGCACTGCAAAAAGGAAGAAGGATGTGGCAACCCACTCCCAAGGCAATCCCAAAATAATTAGCCATTAAAAACCCTATGAGGGTCGCCATAAGTTGGACTCGACTCGAAGGCACCTAATAACAACTAGCCACATGAGCTAATAGGAATTGAATTTTAAATTTTGTTTAACTAATCCAAATAGCCACATTGGCTCTTTGGGGGTGGGATTCAAGGAAGGGGAAAATGTCCTTCCCACAATCCTTAGGCCAGAGCTTAGATTCATCTTCAGTTTGCATGTTAGAAGGAAACTGGCCCTGTTTCCACTTTCAGCGGGAGAAGTGGGATGAACCGATCTATGT
This sequence comes from Pedetes capensis, assembly GCA_007922755.1. Classification (NCBI taxonomy): domain Eukaryota; kingdom Metazoa; phylum Chordata; class Mammalia; order Rodentia; family Pedetidae; genus Pedetes; species Pedetes capensis. The sequence continues at coordinate 43,692 of VMDO01004879.1, forward strand.
ATTTCCAGAAGCATGCAGGCAGCACAGGGAGCTGGGGCAACCCCCACCCCATGCCATGCCTGGTGCCTTTGTCAAATGTGCACTTCATGTTTTACAGGGGCTGCAGTGAACTTCCCTGCCTTTCGGGACCAGCAGGGGTCCCAATCCCAGGTCTGTCACTTACAAGCCTATCCAACCTTAGACAAGGACGCGGGATGGAAGCTTCTCTGAGGCTCAGTGTACCATCTGCTAAATGGACACAATACTAAGAATTTTTGTAGAGCCACAGGGGATAAAAGTAATGAAGACCATAAAGCACATAATGGTATGTAATATCCATAATAAGGTCTTGACAAATGGTACTTAAGTAATGTATATATATATATATATATATATATATATATATATATATATATACATACAGATTGTTGTTGTTGTTAGGTGCTGTTGAGTAGGTATCAGCCTCATATCGACCCTGCGTACAACAGGCAAAACAGAGTGCTTCTCTGCTCTCTGCTGTTCATAGGGTTTTCAATGTGGACTGATTTTTGGGAGTGGGTTGCCGGGTCCGTCTCCCAAGCCTACAGTACCTGGTGTTCCAAGGCGGTCTCCCATCCAAGTACTAACCAGGCCCAACCCTGCTTAGCTTTCGTGACCTGAAGGGATCGGATGCCACAGGGCTACGGCTGCAGGCATGTGCACAGAGGGTCCCCCAAAATGTGTACACACCTTTCCGTTCTTCCATGCCTGCCACGTGGTGGCACTAGCATTCCTGCGACTGACGCTCTCTTTTGCGTGAACATCATATTGCACGATGCTACCGTAATTCAATTCAACTTTGAAAAGTCATACGTAGGTAACATTTCTTAAAATGTATATACATTTTTGGGCACCCCCAGTGTGTGGATTAAATAACCTTAGAATAAGATGCCTCTCTGTCCTTAATTAGGAAAAAGGTTGATTTGATCGTGAGCCAAAGAGTGACTTGAGGCGATAGAAACTGAGCAGAACTTTAAGGCTGCGTTGAGCTAAGATGTCCAGGCAGCATAATGATGAGTAAACTGCTACAGGTCATTCTCCCTCTTCTGCAGTATTTTGAGTCGCATTCATTTGATATTTTAAACCTGGTGGTGGTTTCTTCACCAACCCAAGTCAAGTTGGGTTTCCCTATTCAGAGAAGGGGCTTGAAAGTATTAGGTGAGCTAGTGGAGAATTCCCTACATGCCACATAAGCACCCACTGGCCTGTCCGTCACCCCATCAAACAATTCTCTGATGTCAGGGCCATAATGAAGACAGCCTCTCACCTGAAGCCCTCCTTCTCAGGCTGGGGACGTAGTTCAGCACTTGCCTGCCAGGCACAAGGACATAGGTCCAATCTGCAGTACTATAAGAAAAGACAGTCTGCCACAGGGTCCAGTTTGGGACTCTGTGTCCCCGTAGTTATGTCTGAGGGGGTGGGAGAGACAGGCTGCCTGGGCGGAAGCTGGGTGGGCTCCTGCCCAGTGGGACTGGGGAGAGGTGAGACCAACTGGGCAAATAGAGAGGCCTTCTTAAAACAGTCCTCAGCCAGGCATGGTGGCACTGCCTGTAGTCCCAGCACTTGGAAGGCAAAGGCGTGGAGATCAGAGGATCATGAGTTCAAGGCCGACCTGGGCCACATAGTGAAATCTAGGCCAGATTGGGCTATGAGACCCTGTCTCAAAGAAAAAAAACAAAAGCAAAACAACAACAAAAACCCAAGAAAACAAGACAAACAACTTAAACAACCCCCCAAAAAATATATATACATATATATATATATATATATATATATATATATATATCCCCAAGGGGTGGGAATGTAGCTCAGTGGTACAGGACTTGCCTAGCATGGGAAAGCTCTGGGTTCACTGGGGGATGGGGTACCACCTTGTTTACACAGAAATGTTAAAAGGACAAAAGAAAAAGGAGGCCTAGACTGATGGAGCCTCTCTGGATGGGAAAGGAGTTAAGAACCAGGTTATTTCCGTTCTCTGGGAGAGTCTAGTGTCTCCAAAGTGCATTTATTGGACTGTTCATTGCCCAGGTCAAGGTATTTTGGTGGCTCTAAAAGAAGAGCAAGGGAAAAAAGAACCGGCCAGAGGGCACTCAGATAGGCCTGTTCTTAGGAGTCTGTCCCCACAGATCACTGAGCTAAGGCTTCCTCCAGGCCTGGGACCCAGCTGGTGCTGCAGAGGTGCCTTAGATGGGCAGGTGAATGCATGAGGCCCTGCTGTGTGCCCGCAGTCTAGTGCAGTCTTCACAGCCCAGGCAGGGGTGGGACTGGGTACTTATTCATTTATTCATTCATTCCACAATATTCATCGCATCCACACCCTTGTGGGGTGCGTGCCTCCTGGTTTGGCCTGGATGTTCGGACAGGGTGGCGGCATGGCCGTACACAGATACTAAACACAATTCACTCGGGACCCTCAGGTGAGGGGCTCGGACTCCTGCGGCCCTCAGGATGCCGGCGGAGATGGGAGAAAGGAAAAGCCTCTGGTGCTTTTGCCTTCCAGGGGCAAACACCCATGTTGGTGGTCTCGGTGGTCACGAGGAAACAGTTCTTGCTTCATCGGTGATCAGACAGAGAGCAGGTTCTTTCCTTGTTGATGGTCGTATCGAGAGAGCATTCTTTCCTCACTGAAGGTCTGGGCGAGAGAGCGGGAAAGTTGTTTCCTCACCGGTGGTCCGGGTGATAACGGGGTCTTTCCTTGTTGGTGGTTGAAGATCTGGGCCAAAAGCGTGAAGTTGTTTCCTTGCTGATGGTCCAGGCGAGAGAAAAGGCCAAAAGGATCGAGCTGCCGCAGCGCAGCTCCTTACATAGCTTGCCCACGGAATGGCCTGAGTCAATCAGCTTTGAGTCCAATTGTCCAATCAGGTTAGGGGGATTTGTGAAAGGTCTTGTACAAATATCCAACCAAGTTACTTTCATTTTCCCTAGATTTAGCCATTTTCCCAGTATTGGGGTTTTTGCCAATTTCCTCCCAATTTCTCCCTACACACCCTGAGCCGGGCTGTCTGTATATAGGACACACGCTTGTTGCGCTTAAGCAGTTTGCTGAGTTGAAGTAAGATCATGGGTGCTCAAGGAATGACACCTGAGGTCTGACAGGCGCGGGCCTGGGTTCTGGTTCTACCGCATTCTCTCCTCTGTGATGGCGGCCAATTTGACCTGGTTCTCAGTCTGCTGGCCTGCAAACAGGGAGTGCCTAGAACTTACCTCCAGGGCTTGGAAGGTTGAACGGATTCCCAAGAAAGGACTGGGATAATCTTGGCACTCCAAAAGCAGTCAGCATGCATGGGCCCTAAAATTATGACTGCCCCAGGTCACCCAGTGAGTCAGGATGGGAATGCACTTCTCGCTGATAACAAAGCAGGCCCCGCCCTTGCCCTGTGCTGCCTGCAGGGCCCTTCGGCCTCATTTATCCTGAGTCTTTGAGGACCTCCACAGATCAGGCCATCTGCAATGGACATGGATGTGTGAAATTGCCCCTGCCCCGTACGGCTGGCGTGGGAAGGTAGCCTGACCTGCAGCTGTCCACCTTTTGCCTGGACGTCCACCTGCTTCCTGGACGTTCTTACCTGCTCATGGGCTCACTCCACCTTCTAGAATCCCTGAAGCAGTCTGGGAAAATAAACTCCACTCAGACTCTTCCGGAGGAGCCTCAGCATCCTCTGCTGGGGCCTGGGGGCAGCTCCCGCCTGGCCTGAGCCTGCTCCTCCAGGGTGCCCAAGTGCGACTGCACCCCTGGGCAGTGCTTGCCTCCTTCTGCTTCCCCTGAAGAATCCTTTTCTCCCAGTGCAGGAGGAATGGGGTCTCCAGCTCTGGCTTCAGGGAGCTCCTGCCCAGGGAGACCAAGGTGCACGGCAGGTCAGCATGGGGCTTTGGAGGAGATCTGGGCATGCTGCGGCAGTCCTTCTGAAGTGTGACTTAGAAGTGTGTGTCTCCGGAGGACCAGGAGGACGTGTGCTTGAGTGTGAGCCCGCAAGGACGGTTTGCTTCTGATGAAGCGATTTCTGACCTCTAACAGCCCCAAGTCAGAAACTTTTTTTTTTTTTTTTCGATACTGGGGGTTGAACCCAGGGCGTTGTGCCTGCATGCTCTGCAAGTGCTGGACCACTGAGCTGCACCCCCAGCCCTTTTTTTTTTTTTTTTTTTTTTACTTTTTGAGACAGGGTCTCACTAAATTACGCAGACTGCCTCTGGTCTCGAACTTGTGATCCTCCTGCCTCCGCTTCCCAAGCTGCTGGGATTACACAGGTGTGTGCCACGGCGCCGGGCTCCAAATCAGAAACTTTGGCGACAGAAGTCCCTGGGACTCTGTGCCTGGGCACAGTCAGCCCAAAGGCAGCTTGTTTTGGGAGGGTCCTGGGGTGAGGACCCAGTAGGATCTATGATGGATGGGATCCCGCAAGATGGTAGATAGAGCGCCCCTTCCCCACAGGAAGAGGGAGGCCTTCAGGGCTGTCCCTGCGTTTGCCTCTCTGCCAGCACTGAGGGGCCCTGCCACAAGCACAGGACCGAAAGGACCCCGGAGGCGCGCGCCTCGCTGGCCTCCCAGGCTCCCGACTGGCGTCGGAGTCAGTCTCCCGCAAACTTTAAAGCCAGTACGGAAGCCTGCGCCCCGCACCCCAGCAGAGCCAAGCCCTGCTCCACCCCTTGGTCCTCTGCCCCCGCCCCCGCCTCCCGAGCAACGCGCGCAGCCCGTGTTGCCCTCCAGCCTACCAGGACCAGCTGGAGGAGCAGGACCGAGCTCAGAGCCCCGGGACGCACGGAGCAGGGTCACCCCAGATGCCAGGAGTGCGGGAACTTGGGGGAGCGGTGAGGGGGGTTGGGGCGCTGGGCCGGCGCGCGGTGGCCAGAGCGGGGTGCCCGTTCTTGGCACCAGAAGTCCTTTACCTTCTCCTTGAATCCGGGGCTGCGTGGGACCTTCGAGCGCTCTCTCCAGCAGTGTCGCAGAGGCGACAGTCCCAGGCTCGGGACTCTGCACACCCGCGCTCGGGACGTGGGTTTTATCTTTCCTCCTCCCGGGGAGAGGCTGGCGCTCTGGGCAGAGCGGCCAAGGTCCCCTTCGCTTCCGTTTGCGATGTAAACGCCCACCCGATCGCCAGCCCCAGAGCGGAGAGACGAGGAGTCCCCAACGGGGTCGCGATGGCCAGGAAGCCTGAGGCACCAGGCCCAGGAGGCGCGCCCGGGACCCGGCGGCCGAGGAGGCCCAGGGAGCAGCCCGACCTCTGCGCTCTCGCCGAGGAAGCGCCCAGCCCGGCGGGAGGGGACCCCGGGTGGCCGCGCTGCAGGAAGGCGACACGCCTCCCCACCACCACCACCGGCCTCGGCCAGCGCGCAGACGCCCCCGGCACCGACGTGACCTCGGTGTCCGCAGCTCTTGGCCGGGATCCATCGCCCGCTGGCGCGGTCCTCACCCGCGCGCCGTTGGCCCACCTGATCCCTTTTTATTTTCAGGTGGAGCGAACGCCGCGCAGGGTCAGCCTGGGGCGAGCCCGTGCCCGATCCTGGGCTGGAGAGGCGCGGCTCCCTCCCGGGAGCCCGGCGGTGTGGACCGAAGGAGGTCCGAGCGGCGGGCTCTGCCTGGGCTTGCCTGGGCTTGTTCAGGGCCGGGCTGCTCCACTCGCTGGCCGCGCACATCGGGGACTTTTGGAGACGTTGCGGGAGCCCCAGGGCGAGGAGGGGCCTGGAAGCCGCGCACCTGCTGGCCACGTGGAGGCTGAGCTCAGGTAAACGCTGGCGTTCCTCATCTGCGTGAAAGTTTGCAAAGGAGGCGGAAGCCAGACCGAGTACTCTAGTAACAAAAATGAAAACCCTGCTCAGTTGGGCGGCCGGGCCTCCTTGGCGCAAGGGGAAGAATTTCCAAGAAGCAACAAAATGCTCTTTGATTTCATAATCTCTGGAGAGAAAGGATTCTTTGGGGGGTTTTGCTGGGCTGGTTCTTTCTTTCTTTCTCACTCTCTGTCGTGGGTGCAATGGAGGCTTGGCTGGCCAAGGAGCAGAAAGGAGGATTCTGGCTTGCTTTCTTTTTTCTTTTCTGGTACTGGGGGTTGGACCCAGGGTCTTGCGCTTGCATGCTTTGCAAGTGCTGCACCACTGCGCCGCACCCTCAGCCCACTTTTTTGTTTGTTTGTTTGTTTTACTTTTTGAGACAGAAACTCGCTAAATTACACAGACCGCCTCTGGTCTTCAATTTTCGATCCTCCTGCCTCCGCCTCCCGAGGCACTGGGATTACAGGCGTGTGCCACAGCACCTGGTTTAGATTCTGGCTTTCTTGAGAGTTGAGCAAATACCTAGAACTCCCCGGGTTCCTGTCCCACCTTGAAAGTGGGACATTGACCCCGGCCACCCAAGGTGGTGAAGGTCTCCTGAGGTAGGAAAGACGCTTGAGTCACTAAAGTAGTGTTCTGTAAGGGGCCGAGTCTTCTGTGGACTTGTGTTCTAAAGAGGGAGCAGGAGGGGCTTTCGGGCGTCTCCCTGTCGCCACTGTGACCATGAGTGCCTTGGCTGGTCAGATCCCTGTCCAGCCCCAGGCAGCCTGGAGACTGCCAGGGGCTGCTGGCCCCTGGACTCCCCCTGTTCCTGCCTCCAGCAGCAGGGGCAATGCTCTGGACGCTTCCTCTCCCAGGTTAGGTGGCCTGGCCGGCAGCGCCCACTAGACACATACTACCTGCTTCTGCCTCCTCCATTTCCGTTTCTGGCTGGCCCTACGAGCAGAGAGCCCCTGGGCCTGTGGCCTCTCACACACCCACTCCGGTTCCCAAGCCTACGTGTGGCTGGGCTTTCTGCATAAAATGTCACATCCAAGCAGCAAAGCAGCCTCATGTAAGTTATGGGCGACCAGTTCTGCCTCTGTCTCCAGTTCTGAGAGATCTTTGGGACAAATGCCAACTCCCCAAGCCTCTGTGTTCTCTTGCATGAGCCACAGAGCTCTGCAGTAATGGCCAGTGTCACTGGGCTGAGGAAGAGGGGAGGCGCCTTGAAGGTCTATCCAGGAGCAGGGAACTGTTGTGGGCAGTGTTAGCTGGTTCCCTGGAGACCACTGGCATTTGTTGCCCTGTGCACTAGTGAGTGGCCCATCTCCTGAGCTTCCGAGGTGTGAGGGCTGGCTGGCACTGCGCTGTTCTAGTTTTGTCTCAGGCTTAAAGGATCCCCTGACTAATAGACTCGGCAACCATGAAGACCCTGCTTTCACTCTGCACCCCTAGCCCTTGTTTGTGTGTGTGTGTGTGTGTGTGTGTGTGTGGTACTGGGGGTTGATCCCGGGGCCTCACGCCTGCATGCTTTGCAAGTGCTGCACCACTGAGCTGCACCCCCAGCCCTTTTATTTTTTTCCTTACTTTCTGAGACAGGGTCTCCCTAAATTACGCAGACTTCCTCTGGTCTCGAACTTGTGATCCTCCTGGCTCTGCCTCTCAAGTGGCTGGGATTACAGGCGGGTGCCACCACGCCCAGCTTTTTGTTGTTGTTAGCTGCCATCGAGTCGTGTCCGACTCATAGCGACCCACATAGGGTTTTCAATGGCTGACTGCCTTGGGAGTGGATTGCCAGGCCCTTCTCCCATTTTTGCAGTGCCTGGAATTGAACTCGGGACCTCAGAGATTGCAGAGCAGCGCTCTACCAACTGAGCTAAATCCCAGCACGCCCTTAGTTTTAGCCCTTGGTTTTTGTTGTTAGATGCTGTCAAGTCAGATCTGACTCATAGCAGCCCTAAGTAGAGCAGAATGAAACACTACCCAACACTCTGCCATGCACATGATCTTTTTGTTTGAGCCCATTGTTGCAGCCATTGTGTTTCTTCACATTTTGAGTTATGCCACACCAACAAAAGAAGATCCCAGGGACTGCACTCCATTCCTGTCATTAAGGTTAACTCTACTTTGAGGACGCAACTCTTTCCCAGTGTTTCTTGAATGCCTTGTGGCCTGGGAGGCTGATTATCTGGCACTACATTTGACAGTGCTTCTCTGCTATTCATAGAGTTTTCAATGGCTAATTATTTCAGCAGTAGGCTGTAGGGTCCTTCTCCCTAGTCTGTCTTTCAGCTGAAACCTGTCCACCATGGATGGCCGTGCTGGTATCTGAAATACCGGTAGCATAGCTTTCAGCGTCACAGCAGCAAGACAAGCTGACAGACATGTGCAGGTAGCCCTTGGTACACATCACAAACCAATTATGCTAAACCTAGACAGGTCCCCGGCTCTTCTCATCATAGCATCCAGGCACCACTTCCCATTGATCATGTCACTTGGTTGCCACCCCAGCCCTGTACTGCTCATGTAACTGGCCCCTGGGCTAGGAGGTATAGGCGGATGCCATGGTGAACAAGATACCGCCTAAGATACTGCGCAGGTTACAGGACATCGCCTCTGGTTAGAGGAGACCAGATGGATGCCTAAGAAAACAATGAGGCAGGACTCGTTCGCTCATTCAACAGCTCATTACTGACTCCTTGCTATGTGCAGTGAGTCATTAAGGAGAAGCCTGGGTAAAGAGAAGGGGGAGGGCTTTGTAGGCAGCGGGATCGGTGTACATTTGAGAAATTGCAAGGAAGCTAGTGAGGGTGGAGGCGAATTTGCATTTCGCTCAGGAGTGGATAGCAGATGGAAAGAAGGAAGAGGGTAGACCCCCAGCCCCCGAAGGTTGCCTTGGTTGGCTGACTTGTTCTTCCCAGAGAGCAAAGATCAGCGCTGTAGCTACAACTCTGAGTGTTTGAGTTATTTGTAAGAACTGTTTAGCGCAAGCTATGGGGAGCGGCACCATGCAGGTAATTCATGCCCCCCATATGACTCATTTTTCTCCATTCGTAAGACACCACAGGACCTCTCTGGGACCCCAGCATTCCAGTTCCAGGACATGGCTTTAGTGCCCAGGACCTACCTTCCAGCCCCATCTCTGTCACTAACTTTGAATTCGAAAATCAGGCTTAACCTTCTTGGTTTTAGCTCTTCAACTATAAAATTGGGCTTATGTTAGGACCTACTTCGTAGACTCATGGGCTGGGATTTGGCTCAGTTGGTAGAGCACTGCGCTGCAGTCTCTGAGGTCCCGAGTTCAATTCCCAGCACCCCAAAAATTAGAGAAGGACCTGGCAATCCACTCCCAAGGCAATCCCGAAACAGTCAGCCATTGAAAACCCTATGAGGGTCGCTATGAGTCAGATACCGACTTGACGGCACCTAACAACAACAACAACAACTTCATAGACTCATGGTATAAAATAACCAGATCATGAACAGAATGCCTTGACAGGTATGGATAGCATCAGTGATAGAGCACTTTGCTTTCATCAATATTTAATATTTCCATTAAATCAGAAGAATCTTCCTCTATACAGATAGAATTTCGTGAGGTTTGGGGAGGGTTTTTTTGTTTGGTTTTTGCATTGCAAGTATTCTTTTCTTCCCCTTCCTAAAAATTAGTACTTTCCTTTTTTAACAACTACTGCAAATATTTAAATGAAGTAAAATGCCAGTGGATTGATGCAAAGAAAGTCTGTAAAGGGATCCTTTTGCGGAGGGCAGGAATTGCTGGGGATGGAACCCAGGTTGTCACATATGCAAAGCATACGCTGTACCACTGAGCCATGGGTTTCAGTACCCACTGCACCACCAGGGCTGTGGGTCTCAGTACTCAGCATGGGCAGATGGTGCCTGACCAGGAGTGCTTGGGGCAAGCTCCTGCCCCTGCACCCCCAGAGCCGTTAGGAGGAGAGTGGAGTTTCAACACTCAGTAGATGGGACAATGGCAGAGGTGAAGGGGCCACCAGAGGAGAAAGTGTGGGGAGGACGGGTGTCAGTTGAGTTGTTGAACTGAGCTGATTCCTAATCCCGTCCTTTAACGTCTTCTGAGGCTGTCAGTGTATCTGGCAACAATATTAATTAAAATGGATTTGAGGTGGCAACAGGTCAGACTCCTGTTCTCTCGACCCTTGTTATTTTGAAATCCACCACCTGTGAGGGAGCAAACCCTGGTCCACCACTGACTGATACAGTCCCTCCTCCGGGGCCACCATAAGGAGGAGGTAAAGGGGCACCTGCTGCCACCCCAGAGCGAGGACAAAGCCCTTGCCTCCAACCTTGGAAAAGTTGCTGGGCGACAGGGCCTCGGGGCTGTGCTGACTGTAGTGTGACCCAGAGCTTGGGGTGGAAGCAAAGGTCTCCTAGGGTTAGAGGACAGCTGTGAGGGCCTCTTAGGGAGAAGGTGGGACAGGCCCAAAGTCACGTTTCAGACCAGGGAGCGTTTGCATTTGGCCTTCCCTCTTGGTCTCAGGCATAGGGCCCCTTGCCCACCACCCCAGCTACCTGTGGGGTGGGTAGCTGTGCAGAAGCGCCCACTTCGGCAGCTACCGAGGACTGTCTGTGCCCTCAAAAGCTGCTTAACCCCCTCGTAATGCAAAACTTCCATTTCCTTAGAGCTACTCCCAAGCCACCTCACTCCACGCTGAATGAAAAATGAAGGCAAACCCTGCCTCGAGGAATCGCACCTTCTTTCCAGAGCTCCTGGGAATGCACGCGTTGACTGCGTACACAAAACTGCTAATTATGTTCATTTACGTGGATTGTCCCCATTTGAGCCTAATTACTGTACTGGAGGCCAGTGTTTGTGCTTCTCCTTAAGTATGTGTCAAATTAACTTTGTTAGCGCTGGTATTTGAGGCGATAGACAAATATAATGAACATCGTCTGGGAGGGAGCTGGTCCCCTTGCGCCCCTCACTTCCTGGGTGATACTAGACCATCATTTAACCTCTGTCGACCATTTTTTTTTTATCTTGAAATAAATCATTCCTGTTCTTTGTGTGTCGCAGGGTTTCCAAGAGGACATTTGGAGAGGTCGCTTGTTCCCGCATAGTCCTCCATCTTCCCCCGTTCAAGGCTCTGTGCTCCAGCGACAAAGGAACGCCAGCCCATCACTGCCCTCATGAGGTTCCCAGTCTAGCCAGGATGACAGAAGGTAACGAAGTCATGCACGAACAAGCATTTATGGAGCTCCTACAGTGTACCAAGCACTGTACTCAGCACTTTACAAATGCCACCTTATTTAATTGCTGTCATGATGCTTTGTAGCCTACAGCCATAGCCCTGTGGCATCCGATCCCATCAGATCTCGGAAGATAAGCAGGGTTGGGCCTGGTTAGTACTTGGATGGGAGACCACCTGGGAACACCAGGTGCTGTAGGCTTGGGAGACGGACCCGACAACCCACTCCCAAAGATCAATCCAACATGGAAAACCCTATGGACAGCAAAGAAACGCTGACAATAGTGTTTTACCTGTTGTACTTAGGGTCGCTATGAGTCCAATACCGACTCGACGGCACCTAACAACAACAACAACTTGATACTCCTGTGAGGAAACAGGATTAGGCAGGTTATGTTGCTCCACTCAAGTGCAGTCATGGCAGAGCCGGCTTGGCTGTGGAAGGGGTGACTCAGCCTGTGGTTGTCGAGGCTCTGCCACTATCAGCCCGGCAGGGCAGCTGCGTGAGGGGAGATGAAGTGGGTGTGAAGTGGCTTGGAGAACTGCAGACCACCTGATTGTCAGGGACTGTCATTGTCACCGTCATCATCCCTGTGTGAGCTTCCTGGTGCTGTGTCACAGATTACCACAAACTCAGTGGCTTTGAGAACACACAGGTCACTTCACAGTGTCTGTAGGACTAGAGTCTGGGCGCAGCTTTGCTGGGTCCTGCCCAAGGCTGTCATCCAGGTCTTAGCCTGGGCTGAGGTCTCCTCTGGCAAGTCAACCAGGGAAGGGCCCTTGCCCAAGTGCACCCAAGTGCATGGTAGACTGGTGGAATTCGTCTGTTTGTGATTGGATAACTGAGGCTCCTGGCTCCTGGCCAGGGCTGCGCTCAGATCCTGGAGACCCCGTGGTCCTTTGCCATGTAGCCTCCTCCCTAGACTCTGTCACAGCCTGGAAGTACACTTCTCTAAAGCTAACAAGGACAGCTGGGTGTGGTGCCACATGCCTCTCATCCCAGCACTCAGGAGGCTGAGGCAGGAAGATCAACAAGAGTCTGAGGCCAGCCTGATGGACATAGCGAGTTCTAAGCCAGCCAGGCCTACACGGTGAGACCCTGTCTCAAAAAACTAACTAACTAACTAACTAAAGCCAGCAAGGAGATGGTCTCCAGCATTAGTCTGCTAGCAAGAGAGGGAATTTCTCTCTCTCTTTTTTTTTTTTTTTTTTTGGAGACTAGGTCTTGTTGTGGGCTGGGATTTAGCTCAGTTGGTAGAGCACCACTCTGCAGTCTCTGAGGGCCCGAGTTTGATTCCCAACACCTCAAAAACAGGAGAAGGACGTGGCAATCCACTCCTGAGGCAATCCCGAAACAGTCAGCCATTGAAAACCCTATAAGGGTCGCTATGAGTTGGATACGACTCAACGGCACCTAACAACAATAGGTCTTGCTACGTAGTCCAGGCTGGCCTCGAACTTGTGATCTTCCTGCCTTCACCTCCTGAGTGCTGGAATTACAGGTGTGTGCCACCACGTCCAGAGAGAGGGAGTCTTCTGTAGGGCAACATCTTGCCCTGTGCCATTCTGCGGATCAGAAGTCCCAGGTCCCCCCAAGCTCAAGGCCAGGCCAGGCATACCAGGAGCCAGCAATGCAGGGGGTCTGGGCACCACGCTCTCTCACTGCCTTTGTGGCTCTACTGTTCATGTGTTTTCTTGTCATGTCAACAGCTTCCAACCTTCAAGAAAAGTTAAGGAACCGGCAGCTGTTCTGACATTTTTCCTGCTCCCTGGGTTGATGGGGCCTGCGGGAGTTAGCATAGCCATGGCCACATCTCGGGTTAAGTGCCCCCAGGGATCTTATAAAAGAGAAACAGAGCCCAGGGTTCTTGGGGCAGAATCCCCATCGAGGAAAGAGAGCCCCGTGGTGCACTGAGGAAGCCAGGTTTTATTTACTTCTCAAGGCATCCATTTGTGGGTTCACACACCTGGCACGTGGCAGTGTGCTTCTTTGGGGTGACAGTATTGTGCCGGGGGTGCAGTCCTGGCCACGTTGCACTGTGTCCAGGGCAGAGTCAACAGGGAGGAGGGTGCCTTCTGCCCAGGACATCATGGGTAACATCACTCCTCGGGGTTGTGGGGCCCACACTGGAGTTCACAGCCAGGACAAGCAGGCAAAGAGAACAGTATGTGGGGGTGCAGAGTCAGGAGAGGGCGGGCATGTGGGACATGGCCGAGGGCTTGGTAATGCTATGGGGGAGGACAGCCGCCGCTGCACCTGCCACAGTGGGAAAATTGGGGGGTAGAACACCATGTCATATCTTTTTTTTTTTCGGTACTGGGGGTTGAACCCAGGACCTCGCGCCTGCATGCTTTGCAAGTGCTGGACCACTGAGCTGTACCCCCAGCCCATTTTTTTTACTTTTTGAGACAGGGTCTCGCTAAGTTACACAGACTGCCTCTGGTCTCGAACTTGCGATCCTCCTGCCTCTACCTCCTGAGCTGCTGGGATGACAGGTGTTTGCCACTGCGCCCGGCACCATGTCATACCTTGTGAGCTGTTTGTCTTTGAGGCACAGGATATCTTTGGATAGGACTCTCAAAACCAGGCAGACAGATGCCCCGGAACCCCTAAGTGTTTTGCATAGCTAAAGATTCATCGCTTTATGCACCAGAACTTTTCTATCACATTGGTTCTGGTTGGGAATCTTTCTCATTCTTTTTTATTATTAGTATTTTAGTTGTAGCCTGCAGCTGTAGCCCTGTGGCATCCGATCCCGTCAGATCTCA
>VMDO01004879.1:57551-118880 GCA_007922755.1 Pedetes capensis
GACCGCCTGGGAACACCAGAAGCTGTAGGCTTGGGAGAAGGACCTGGCAACCCCCTCCCAAAAATCAATCTGCCATTGAAAACCCTATGAACAGCAGAGAAGCACTGACAATAGTGTTTCCCCTGTTGTACAGAGGGTCGCTATGAGTCGGATACCGACTCGACGGCACCTAACAACAACAACAATTTTAGTTGTACATATTTATGGAGCATTGTTGTTAGGTGCTGTTGAATCAGGTTCGACTCATAGCAACCCTACGTACAACAGAACGACTCACTCACTCCCGGACACTGTGCCATGCCCAGCACTATGTCAGTGCTTCTTTGCTATTCATAGGGTTTTCAATGGCTGATTGTTTCAGGAAGGCTCCTAGTAGCTTCTCCCATTTTTGTGGTGCTGGGGAATCGAATTCAGGGCCTTAGGGAGCACAGAGCAGCACTGTGCCAACTGAGCTAAACCCCAGCTATTTATGGGGCACAGGGTGATAATTCAGTTCATATACATGGCGTGCAATTATCAAGTCAGGATTGTTAACACTTCCATCTCTTTAAACATTTTGCCAAAGATCTTTTTGATGAACACGTAATGATGATTGTACGTATTTGCGAGGTACAGTATGATTTCTTTAATCGCATACAGTATAGTGAGATTCATGATGTGATTACCATAAAATTGCTGCCTGCGTTTTGCACTCGTTCTCTCCCTCTTTACCCTGCTCCGTTGCTCCACTTACCCCTCCTCCTCTCCCCCTACCCCTCCTACTTTCCCCCTCCACCCTCATCAGACCTCTTCCTCCCTTCTGAGTTGCTCCTTCTGAATCACTGAGGGGTCCGCACCCCGTCATGCCTGCACAGGTTAGCACTGCATATAGAGTGTGAGTTAATGCAGTGGCGTCCAGAGGCGAGCTCGCCCGTACCCCAGGATCGGAATAAGGGATGGGGCTCATCTGAAAACAAAGGGTAGCTTGGGTTCCTTGTACCTGTTTGATGCCAGATGTATTCTTCTCTGATACTGAACTTCAGCCGACTGTGAAGTTGGGAAGAAGGGGTGTGCTTGTCCAAGGACAGCACTGAGCCACAGAATGCGAGGCTATTAACAGAACTCTGTGTGGGGGGTGACCCACTCCCAGGAAAGACCGGAACAGCAGTTTGGGATGCTCAGAGGCCCCTGTCTCCCCCTGCCTCCTGCCCCCTTCCCACTGTAGTTGTTTAATGTGTTTGTTCATGACTTCAGGAGTGTGCTGAACACGTGACTACAAATTAGATGGCCTAAAGCGACAGAGATTTATTCTCTCATAGTCCTGGAGGGCTGAGGTCCAAAATCCCCTCTGCAGGCTCTGGGGAAGAATCCTGTCTTGTGGCTCTCTAGCTTCTGGCAGCTGCCCGCATCCCTGGGCTTGTGGCCGCCTCGCTCCAACCTCAGTTATGTGTCTGTGTCTTCTGTCTGTCTCAGATCCCTCTGCCTTAATCTGTAAGGACACTGGATTTAGGACCCCCCAGATGGCCCAAGGTGAGCTCATCTCAATATCTGCACTTAATTATGGGCTCTGCAAAGACCCAGCTCCACAGGCTGTGGGAGTTGACGCGGTTGTCTTTGGGGTGTTTTCCAGCCTATTGCAGGGAGGCACGCAGCTGACGCATCCAGAACAGAGCGCTGCACGTAGGCAGGCCATGCTGCATGTTGCTGCGGCTGCCGTATCATTACCCAGCCTGTCCTTCACTCACTGAGCATCCAGCTGTCTCTGCCCTGCCCACTGTCCTGCTGGATGCCAGTGGGGTGAAGGTGGATTGAGGTGTGGCTGTCACCCACAAGGGGACTGTGCTCGTGCTTCTGGGCGTCTGAGGTCTTCACCCGCACTGGCCCTCGGTAACGTGGGCTTCCACAGCTGGCTCTGCAGACCTGCCGCACGTATGGTGCTATTACCTTGGGGTGTGGTATTTCTAGTCCCAAGCAACCAACTTATAGATAAACCGCGGAGAAGTCCAGATCACTGCTACTTCCACATTAGGTGTAACCAAAGAGTGTAAGATAGGTCCATCCAATCCGCGGCCCATGGGCTGCATGCGGCCCCACAAAGTGTTTTAACATCATATGTTTTTTAGCGTTTATTTTCTTCACGCCCCCATGTGTAGCTTTGGTTTTGAAATTCCAAAGTGACACTGCACGTATTTACAGAACAACACCTAATGATTCTTTTTTTTTTTTTTTTGGTGGTACCGGGGATCGAACCCAGGGCCTTGTGCTTGCATACTTTACAAGTGCTGGACCACTGAGCTGCTGCCCCATCCATTTTTTAACTTTTTTTTTTTTTTTTTTTTTTTGAGACAGGGTCTGGTTAAATTATGCAGACTACCTCTGGTCTCGAACTTGCAATCCTCCTGCCTCCGCCTCCCGAGCCGCTGGGATTACAGGCGTGCGCCACCGTGCCTAGCTCCACCTAATGATTCCTGACAGCACATTGGGATGGCACCAGCGCATCAAACTCTAAACTTCAAAACAGGGTAAATATGTCACAGTCAGTAATGTGAGTCAGGTTAGTACCGTCACCTGCCACCCAGTTGAGTATAATTGGGTTGAAATCAAAGCATTTTGAAGCTATTAAAGCCCTTAGGCGTGCATCAGAGATCACATGAGTTTCTGGCAACTTGGCCAGAAAAATGCAGCAATTGTCAATAATATTTTTGGAAATGTATCCATTGTTGTAGTTGTCATTGTTATTGTTATTATTATCTAGTTTCTCAGTACTTGGAAGTTGCACACAGGGCCTTGCACATACTTTGCAAGTACTCTAACACTGGGCTGCAACCCCAGCCCATTTTTAATTAATGAATTAATTAATTTTTGATACATGGTCTCCCTAAGTTGTGTGGGCTGCCTCTGGCCTTAAACTCATGATCCTCCTGCCTCTACCTCCCAAGCTGCTGGGATTACAGGTATGTGCTGCTGCACTCAGCTAGTTTTGAGAATTTCATTCAACCCAGTTCTAGATGCAGCAAATCAACCATCCCAAAATTTACTTGAGAACTAAGAATCACAACCACTTCCACCAAATCAGACATTAATAGATGAGTTTACAAAAAAAGAGGTCAAATTTCCTAATAGCTTTACACTGTTCTCACTTCTCTAAACTTTATAATAAGAATACGAAAAATAGAAGAAGTCTTTTTATGTAAATGTTGTTGTTGTTGTTGTTAGGTGCCATCAAATCAGTATCCAACTCATAGCGACCCTATGTACAACAGGCGAAACACTCTTGTTAGTGCTTCTCTGCTATTCATAGGGTTTTCAATGGCAGATTGACTTCTAGGAGTGGGTTGCCAGGTCCTTCTCCCAAGCCTACAGCACCTGGTGTTCCCAGGCGGTCTCCCATCCAAGGACTAACCAGGCCCGACCCTGCTTAGCTTCCGAGATCTGACGAGATCAGATACCACAGGGCTATGGCTGCAGGCTGTTATGTAAATACACTAACTATATTATGTAATTTATGTGCAGCCCAGGACAGCTCCTCTCTGCTCAGTGTCGCCCAGGAAGCCAGAAGGTTGGACAGCCCTGGCCTAAGATCCAAGCAGCCTCCCTTGCGTCCACAGCTGGGTTTGTTTGTTGGCTCTGTTTTGGGTTTGGTTGCCGGGGATTGAACTCAGGGCCCTGCATATGCTAAGCACACACTCCACGCCCCGAGCTACCCCTGAGGTTCCCCCGAGCCCTGTCTTTACAGGTGTTTTTTTGTTTGTTTGTTTGTTTGTTTGTTTTTGTTTTGTTTTGTTTTGTTTTTTGGGGTCCTGGGGGTTGAACCCAAGGCCTCAAGCTTGCATGCTCTGCAAGGGCTGGACCACTGAGCTGCACCCCCAGCCCATTTTTTTTTTTTACTTTTTGAGACAGGGTCTCGCTAAGTTACGCAGACTGCCTCTGGTCTCGAATTTGCGATCCTCCCGCTTCCGCCTCCCAAGCCGCTGGGATTACAGGTGTGCACCACCACGCCCGGCTTGTCTTTACAGTTTTTATGCCCTCTCACCCACTTCCTCACCTGTCGTCCGTCCTGTTTTACAGGTGATGCATGAGGCTCAGGTTTGAACTTGGCCTCCCGACGCCGTGTGCAGGCTGGCCAGCAGGCCCGCGTGCTCAGGCCTTGCTCCGCAGGCATCACTGGGTCCTGTCCATGTGCTTGGTGTTGGGACCAGAAACCGGAAGCTGATGCGCAGCCTGGTGAGAGCGGGCCACAAACCAGCTGGCTCCCAGGACACACTGATGGGCACCATGCCGGGGCAGGCACTGGAGCCCACTGCAGGGGCTGGCCGTGTCCCTCAGGAGGGGAGGCTGGCAGGGGCTGGAGGATGGGCAGGGCTTGGTGGCTTGGTTGGATGGTTGGTGGTTGAGGCTGCAGCAGGGAGGGTGCAGGCAAGAGATGGGTCCCCAGGAACTGAGGTCAGCACCGAGGAAATCAGGGGGCCCAGTCTGTGGCCTCGGGGCCTCTGCCCACTCCACCCAGCCTCCTTGAATGAGCTGGTTTGTGGCTGAGATTCAAGAATTACAGTTTCATTCTTTTGGCTTAAGACAGACAGAAAATGTCTTCTCCATACAAGTCCCCAGAACAGGGTAAGTCTCCCAGTACACTGCCAGTGCACATGTCCCCTGCTGCATGAGCCAGGGGTCCTGCATGGTCTGAGGACCCCGAAGACATAGAAGTGAAGGCAGAAAGTGAGGCCTCAGTGCGTGGGGACAGGAGCAGAAGGGACGACCCTTGGTGGCTCACCAGTGTCTCTCCTTCAGCATTTCTCTTGGGCCCGCCTGGCAGCGTCCCACCCTGTTAGACCCTGGGTCCCGACACTTTTCCTGACGGTCACTCAGTTCTGCAGCACCTTGCCTTTGGATGGCAAGAGGCCGGGGTGTTCCGCTGACGAGCTCCCCAGTGGAGTGAGCTCGTGTGGCTTGGTTCCTGTGTCTCTGCCACTCTCCCCTCCTACCTCTAAGGGTACCACTCACCCCCAGAGCCCCACCCTGGGCCACAGGCACCCTGTTGTAGAGCAGCAGCACCTTTGTGGCAGCAAAGTGGCTTTCCTGCACAGCCCAGGGGAATATTGCTGTCATTTGCCTTTGTACCTGTGTAGACTGTTTATTTATTCATTTTTGGTGCTGGCAATTGAACCCTGGGGCTCATGTATGCTAGGCAAGTGCTCTACCATTGAGCTGCACTCCCAGCCTGCACCTGTGTGTATTCTTAATCTAACGAAATACAAATAAACTATAGCTTATTATTTTCAATATTATTTTATCAAGTTCCCTTTACATTATTTTACAATGTATATTGTATCATTAAAATGTGATGTTGTAGCTGGACATGGTGGCAAGCACCTCTAATCCCAGCACTTGGAGGCAGAGGCAGGAGAGCCACAAGTTCAAGGCCAGCCTGGGCTACATAGTAAGACCCTGGCTCCAAAAAAAGGGGAGGAAGGGAGGATATTGCACGCCCACTTCTCATTTTACCATTCATCTTGACAGGGAAGCAGATGCTCTTAAAATGGTGGCAGAGCCTGCAAGTTGTCCCTTGGATCAGCTCCTGTCCACCCGCTTCTGGCACTTTCTGGGGGTACCTACGTCCCCCTTGCAGGACAAGGGAGCCTGGGAAGGTGGATGACCGTGGGAACAAGCTGGCTGCAGATAGCAGAGCCGGAGGAGGGGCCAGAACTTTCCTGGTACAGAGAGGTAAGAGGTGGAAGCAGCAGAATCAACGCCAAGCGTGAGGCCTGACCTCACAGCAGGAGTGTGAATAGGAAGCTGGGCACAGTGGCGCAAGCCTGTAATCCCAACGACGCGGGAGGCGGAGGCAGGAGGATCAAAAGTTAGACCAGAGGCAATCTGTGTAATTTAGCAAGACCGTGTCTCAAAAAGCATTAAAAAAAAAAAAAAAAAAAAAGGGCTGAGGGTGCAGCTCAATGGTCCAGCACTTGCAAATCATGCAAGCGCAAGACCCTGGGTTCAACCCCCAGTACCGCCAAAAAAAAAAAAAATTATGAATGGGAAAGATGGCAAGTTCCGGGTCATGGGGGGAGTGATACTGTCAGCAAGAGCAGCTCAAGGAGGCCCTTGTGCTACGTGATGGTAGCCTGAGTGACAAGGAGGCACCGATTTTAAAGGTGCCAGGCAGGCAGAGGGGCTGGGATTTAGCTCAGTTGGTAGAGCACTGCGCTGCGCTCTGAGGTCCCAAGTTCAATTCCCAGTACCGCAAAAATGGGAGAAGGGCCTGGCAATCCACTCCCAAGGCAATCCCTAAACAGTCAGCCATTGAAAACCCTATGAGGGTCGCTATGAGACGGCACCTAACAACAACAACAGGTAGGCAGAGCATGTTAGCAGTGCCTGAGTCCTCGCCAACCTCAGAGGGGGATCCGGGCGGCCTCTCGTCTGATCCAGACAGCCTTTCTGTGGGCCGGCCGCGTGGCCTCCAAGGTATGACATTAGAGAAAAATCAGAGGGAGGGCACCATCTGGGGTACCCACTCTGCTGTCCTGGGAAATGGGGCCTCACCTGCTGGGAGAACTCCCCATGGAGGTCTTGGCTGAGCGCGATACCTTGTTGATCCTGGTCACCAGACCCCAGAAACTGCCCTTGGCTATTTCTGTCCTGGAGGACCGGCTCCTGCCTGCCTGCCTGCTGGTTCACGGCCCCCTGGATTGCCCATAATCCAAATGGAAGGTCCAGGCCTGCTCCCCCACCCCCACACTTAGCAGAGCACTGGAGTTTCCCCATGCACTCCCGCTCTTGGTCCAAGAGGA
The DNA here is from genome assembly GCA_007922755.1 of Pedetes capensis. NCBI lineage: Eukaryota > Metazoa > Chordata > Mammalia > Rodentia > Pedetidae > Pedetes > Pedetes capensis. Next base: position 64,322 of record VMDO01004879.1, read on the forward strand.
CAGGCAGTGGTGGCAGGCCACCTACTTGGGGATGGAGGGGTGTTCCGGAGGAGATGTGGAGGTGGAAGATGGGTGGCATCCTCCCCCCCACGCCCCCAGCGCACCCTCACCCCCTGGAGCACAGACTCATTTTTCTCCTTTCTGGAGGTTAGCTGGAGATCAGAGCTTGCTCTACTCAGGGGCCCCTGTCCTTTGGCCTTACCAGAGTCTCCTTTGGGGCCGTTTTCTGGGGTCTGGTGACCAGGATCAACAAGGTATGGCGCTCAGCCAAGACCCCCGTGGGGAGTTTTCCCTGCAGGTGAGGCCCCATTTCCCAGAACAGCAGAGTGGATACCCCAGATGGTGCCCTCCCTCTGATTTTTCTCTAATGTCATTTTAGAATTTTAAGTAACAATGCTGGCAAAAAGTCAAACAGTTCAAATGTAGATGAAGTTAATGGGCTGGGCCCATTTCTGTCCCCTTACCCTCATCCCCAAATCCCCAGAGAGTGCCACCTCCAGCCCTGGGTGTGTCCTTTGCCTGCTTCCATCTCTGGGGGAGGTTTCTGCTAGCTGTTGGCTGAGCCCATGGCAGCCCAGGAGAGTCTCCAGGGAGTGCGATGTGCCGCTTGCCTTTCCAGAACCTCAGTCTCAGCAGGACTTTTGAGCACTTGGGAGGCAGAGGCAGGAGAGTCACAAGTTCAAGGCCAGCCTAGGCTACATAGTAAAGCCCTGTCTCCAAAAAAAAAGGGGTGAGGGAAGAGGAGGATATTGCACGCCCACTTCTCACTTTACCATTCATCTTGACAGGGAAGCAGATACCCTTAAAATGGTGGCAGAGCCTGCAAGTTGTCCCGTGGATCAGCTCCTGTCCACCCATTTCTGGCACTTTCTAGGGGTACCTATGTCCCCCTTGCAGGACAAGGCAGCCTGGGAAGGTGGATGACCATGGGATCCAGTTGGATCCAGGCCCCCACAGGGCAGGGGCCTGCCACCATGCCGCCAGGACCTCTGCTGACAGGCTGCTGCTATATCTGCCCAGATCTGCACTTGGGGGCTTCATCATGCTGAGGTGACCCCGAGAGCCCCGGGTCACTGGCGTCTCCCCACTACAGCTCGTCCCTGTAGGTCCTGGGGAGGGCCCCTCGCGGGGTCTCTGTCAGCTCGCTGCCTTCCTCCAGCCCTGCTGTCATCTGCTGTGCAGGTGGACACGCGGCTGCCCTGCCCCCGACGGGGCGTTCCTCTGGTCTGGCAGCTCAGGAACGCGGAGAGGCTGCTTCCGTGGGTGAGGCCCGTTCTCACTCAGGGAAGAGCCGGAGCGAGAGCCCCTCACTGCTTTTCCCCTGGCTTCACTGTGGACCCTCAGAGCTTGAGTGGGAGGGGCACACTCTGAGGCCTCAGACCCTTCCCAGATGCTGGCCCCCGGAAGCCTGGTCTCCACCAGGGACCCTCTGGGCTGAGACCCATGGCAGTGACTCCCGGTGACCATTTGCCTCAAACCTCCACGGAAGAGAGGGTTTCAGGGCGCTGGAGCAGTTTTTCCATCTGAGGGTGTCGTCGTCCTTGGTGGTGGGGACTGTCCTGTGTGCCATAGGGCGTTGAACAGCATCCTTGGCTTCTACCCACTAGAGGCCGTCGCACCCTCATCCGGCCCAACAACCACACATAGCTCCAGCCGTTGTGAAAGTCCCCTGGGGGACAAATTGCCCTCCCCTGAGCTGGGGGCGTCAGCGGTGGGCTTTCTGTGAACGCCCCTCTGGTGCCCCGAATGGCCGCTCGCTCAGTGCAGTTTCCTTTGTTCCTTTTCCAAAAGGCTGACCTCATCAGGCTCGCTGGTGTGTTCCGTTGACTCACCGAGCTGTAACCGCAAGCAGCCTTCCTACTTTGGGGGATCCCGGATGACTTATCATGGGACTTGGTGTGCAAATTCGGGAGATCCTTTTTTGCTCAGTTGGAGCCAGCAAACGTCCACTTATTTTTTAGCTCTGCTTGGTAAACACTTCCCCCGAAGCACTCAAGGGCTGAGCTCCCCAGGACCGTTTTTTTTGTGTGTGTGGTACTAGGGGTTGAACCTAGGGCATTGTGCCTGCATGCTCTGCAAGTGCTGGACCACTGAGCTGCACCCCCAGCCCTTTTTTTTTTTTTCTTTACTTTTTGAGACAAGGTCTCACTAAGTTAAGCAGACTTCCTCTGGTCTTGAACTTGTGATCCTCCTGGCTTCGCCTCCTGAGCCACTGGGATTACAGGCGTGCGCCACCATGCCCAGCTGGGTGCGCTTTTCTGAAATCGCCAAACGTTTCCCTCTCACTGGTATGGGCCTCAGTCCAGGGACAGGCAGATGACCTAAGAGCCAGGGCGGTCTGAAGTTGGCCAATGCTTGGGGGACTTTCTTAAGGCCTCTGACCCAGGGGCTGGGTTGGGGGTGGGGAAGAAAGGCCGAGGCCTGGCTGTGTATGAGCAGGGAAGGGCAAGTCCCCGGAGGGACCCCTCCAGGCCGCTGCCCAGCATCCTGCCCTGCTGCTGAGCACTGGCCCTTGAACAAGGCCCTGTGTGTTGGCTGGCACTGGCTTAGAGATGTTGCTCTGAAGACCCGCGCCCTGTGCTCCGAGGCGGAGACCTGCCAGACCTGCCGAGCCACACCCTGCAGCAGGCAACCTCCTGTCACGTGGGGGGAGGGGTCAGGCTCTGTCTGATCTGTCTGAATTCCAGTTCTGCTCCTTTTTTGTGTGTGTGTGGTACTGGGGGTTGAACCCAGGACCTCGCGCCTGCATGCTCTGCAAGTGCTGGACCACGGAGCTGCACCCCCAGCCCTTTTTTTTACTTTTTGAGACAGGGTCTTGTTAAATTACGCAGACTGCCTCTGGTCTCGAACTTGCTATCCTCCTGCCTCCGCCTCCTGAGCCTCTGGGATTACAGGTGTGCGCGCGCCACCACGCCCGGTTCCAGTTCTGCTCTTTTCTCAGCTCCTTTCCCGGCCTCATTTCCTCCTCGGGAAAACGGGTTCTGCTTTCCGATTAGGGGGCCTTATGGCTTGGCACCCAGTTAGCACTGGGAAACGCCCTTTAGGGCCACAGTTCCCACCCAGGCCCTTGCTGTTTCTATTCTGCTATGGTTCCCAGGGCTCCCGCTCTTCTTTAGCTGGCTCGCAAGCATGTGATCCAACTCTAGCGGTGGTTGGGACTCCAGAGTCAGACGACCAGCCAGCCCCATTGCAAGCACTGCGCCTGTGACCTTCCACCCAGACAGGGCTGTGTTCAGACGCTTGGTGTGGACTCGGGCTTCCGGGGTGCCAGGGGCCAGAGGGGGAAAGGGAGGAGAAGTGAAATCTGCCTGCTCAGGGAACTTGGTCCTGGATGGCAGGAAAATAGCCAGTGATGCTGCCAGACTCGGTGCCACTGTTCCCAGACATCAGCAGCGCGTGCCTCTGCGGGTCCTTGGGTTTATAATCGGACCAGGAGGAACTTCAAGGAAAGTTGAGTAAAATCAGGAAAGAAGAGAGCAGGCCATGAGTGCCGGGGCCAGCAGGCTGGGGCTACAGGCAGGTGTGGGGAAGAGGAGAGATGGAAAAGACGGAGTTTGGCTTCTGACATGGAAATCAGCAAGCGGGCAGGTCCAGCAGGGAGGTTGCAGGTGGCTCTGAACACCCGCGTCGAGCTGCAGACATCTGCAGGCTGCTGGCTTCTGCCAGCTGCTCTAGACATTGCGGAGAACTCCAGATACTGCGGAGCAGACACAGCAAACTGTGGGCGTTGTGGGTTTCTGGACTTTTCTGGGCATCTGAACATTGTGGACTCTGCTGAGAACTGTGGAAACTGGGGATGTCCAGATACTGCATCGAGGGGAGAGACTTCTGGGGTTTTTAAGTCTCTGTAAGGCCCTGGCAGTCCATTCCCGAAACAATCAGCCATCAAACACCCTATGAATAGCAGAGAAGCACTGACATGGTGCTAGGCATGGCACAGCATCAGAGCATGTTTCTTTCTGCTGTACATAGGGTCGCTGTGAGTCGGACCTGGCTCAAAGGCACCTAAGAACAACAGTCTCATTACGGGACAGATATTCCTCCCCTCTGCTTGATCTTCTCTTCAGGTCTGCGAGATTTCTCTCACCTCTGGGCTCAGGCTGGCCTCCTAAGCTGCAGAACAGCCTTTTCTGTTTATTGCTGGAGGGGTCTTGGCTCAAGTAAGAATCCCCCTTCCTAGCCGAGGAGTGGAGGGCCTGTGGCCTACCAGTTATCATTTATATGAAAATTGAGCCACTGGTTGTAGGTCGGACCATTTGTCAAGGTGCTATCGGATAGGTATTACTTCCTACCAACTGTACTATTTACAAAGGACACTCGCTATCAGGGAGAACCTGACCATTTTATTCCAGAGGGAGCTTATCTTTTTTGTGGTACTGGGGGTTGAACCCAGGTCCTCCTGCCTGCATGCTTTGCAAGGGCTGGACCACTGAGCTGCACCCCCAGCCCTTTTTTTTTTTTTTTTTTTTTTTTTACTTTTTGAGACAGGGTCTCGCTAAATTACACAGACTGCCTCTGGTCTCTAACTTGCGATCCTCCCACCTCCGCCTCCCAAGCAGCTGGGATTACAGACGTGCGCCACCCGCGCCAGCAGAGTGAGTTTATCTTGATAATTCCTGTTTCCAAAGGTGCCTGGGAAGTAGACCAGAGGCCTGCATGGCCGCCTTTCCTCCTGCCTCCCACCCCTCTGCCCACCAGCCCCCCCCCCATGCCCATCAGCACCTGGGTGAATCCACCAAGCCAAGTCTTACAAACCAGCAGTGCCCCAAGCACTAGGGACAAGAAGGCTGGCTGGGCCCCTGTGCACTCAGAGCCGAGTTCAGAGGGCACCTGGCACAGCTCCTGCTCTTTGCTCTCCAGAGCGCCTGTCCCTGCCTTAACCTGCAAGCACCCTGAGTCTTCCGGATTCCGGATCTGGGGAGCAGGTCTGCTGGACGACAGTTGCCTTCCCAAAAGAACCCCCCAAGGGAAAGAGCCGCCCTGGGATTTCCCCTGGCCTTTCTCAGGCTCCCGCTCCCACCCGCCTCCCCCCATGACCACCACAGAGGTGCTGGGTGTGGGGACCGGGGTTTTTCCTCTCTCCTCCTCCCTTCTCCCCTCCCTTTGTTCTTTCTCTCCACGGGCTTTAGATTTAGAGTCCCATGACTCAGAGAAGAGGTGTTCCAGTGCCTGCTTTGTTGGGCGGGAGCCGGGGGAGGGGACAGGTGAGCGCACGCTTCTAGAGGGCCAAGGGTCTGGCAGCGATCCCAGGCCCTAGCGGCTGTGCCAGGCCAACGGAGGCAGCGAGCAGAGCAGGTCAGACAGGTGGAGCCAGCCGGCCCAGCTGCCAGCGCTCAGCCAGTGGGCCTCCCCAGCTGGCCCTGCAGGTAACCACGCTTTTCTTTCCTCTGCTGCTTCAGTTCCCTGGCACCTTCGGGCAGCATTTACAATGAGAGAGAAAGGCCTCTGGGGGGCGGGCGGAATGGAGTTGCTTGCAGGGGGCTTTGCTGGGAGTGTGTGTAAACAAATGTGGCCTTGGCGTCAGAAAAGCATTTCTACTTTTCAGGTCCTTGGTTCTGAAGGGCGGGTTTTGTAAGGAGCCTGGGTCCTGAAGGGCAAATTGGGAAGGCGAGTCCTTGGCTTTCGTGCCAGGGGAGAGCCTGGGGAAGGCTGGATCGCCGATGGTGGTGTGGGCCATTCCTTCCAAAAGAGGGTGTGGAATCAGAGAGGGTGGGGGGGGGGTTGCCTCTGCTCAGCATCGGGACCCAGCTGATTGGGGCGGGGTGGCTCTCTCACTTCCTATTTAGAGAAACTCCCGGGTTGCCAGGCTTCCTCTAAGACTCCAGGGTAGGGTACAGCCGCTTCTGGGGGCTGGATGCTGCTTTTCCACTGTGTGACGTCTTGATAACGCCTGTCCCATGGAAGTGTCCTGCGTTCTCGCCCCAACCAAAGCTTGGCCGGTGACAGTTCCCTGAGACAGCCTCTGGGGGGTGTCCAGGCCGAGGACAGGGAGGGAAAGAGCAATGGTCAGGGTCGGTGTAGAACAAGCTGAGGGCACCTGACCTGAGAGCCAGGATGGGTTTGTCCTGTTTGGCATCGTTGGAATCATATGTACCGTCTCCTGTCGGCCTCAGTCGTGAAGCAGCACCTGCCCAGGTGCTTTGCAGGGAAAAAGGGCCTCTGTTGTTGTTGTTGTTAGTTGCCGTCAAGTCGGTATCCGACTCATAGCGACCCTCATAGAGTTTCCAGTGGCTGACTGTTTCGGGATTGCCTTGGGAGTGGATTGCCAGGCCCTTCTCCCATTTTTGCGGCGCTGGGAATTGAACTCAGGACCTCAGAGACTGCAGCGCAGCGCTCTACCAACTGAGCTAAACCCCAGCCCCGAGGGGCCTCTGGGAGATGTGAAACCAACCCTTAGGGCAGGGCTCCTGACCACAGAGACCACCAACATGGGTGTTTGCCCCTGGAAGGCAAAATCACCCGAGACTTTTCCTTTCTCCCATCTCCGCCAGCTTCCTGAGGGCCGCAGGAGTCCGAGCCCCTCACCCGCGGGTCCCGAGTGAATTGTGTTTGGTACCTGTGTGCACGGCGGTGCCGCCCGTCCGAACCTCCAGGCCGGACCGGGAGGCGTGCTCTCCACATAGAGTTGGACTACAGTTGCTTGCATGCTTTGTAAGTGCTGGCCCACTCCTGCTGAAATGCCCCTTGCATGATACACGCGGGAGGGGGAGGGGAGGGGACAGGGAAGCTGGTTTTGCTGCTGAGTCCTTGGTAACAGAGACGTTGTTGATTAGGTCGTATCTGTGTTTTCAAAATTTTTATTTGTTTATTTTTTTTCAGTGCCGGGGATCAAACCCAGGGCCCTGTACATGCCAGGCAAATGCTCCACCAGGGGACTACATCCAGCAAGTCTGTCATGTTTTGTTTGTTTGTCTGATTGATTGATTGATTGGTGTTCTGAGACAGGGTCTCACTGTGTATCCCAGGCTGGCCTGGAGCTCTGTATGTAGACCGGGCTGGCCTGGAACTCTCCATGCTCCTGGGTCAGGATCCCAAGTGCTGGGATGACAGGCATGTGCCGCCACACCCAGCTCTTGATTATTTTTTGAGATGAGGCCCCCTGTGTTGCCCAGCATGGGCTCAAACTTGTGATCCTCCTGCCTTAGCCTTCCAAATAGAATTTAGGCATGCCCCCCATGGTTGGATTAAACTAATAACCTGTTTGTTTTTGTTTGTTTGTTTTTTCAGTGCTAGGGAGTGGAACCCAGGGCCTCAGCCAGCTGGGTAAGCACTTGACGGAGCTAACCCCCTAAGCCCCTTGGATTTTTTTTCCCCTTTAATTCCAAAGTAATTTGTGACCCCCTCATTGCTTCGATGACAGGAGAGATCAGCTAAGATTCCTTCAGCTGCAAGTAAAAGAAACTCTCATTCAAGGTGACTTAAATTACCAGAACGTTAATTTTTTTTTATTCTTTTTTCTTTTCAGTGCTGGGGATGGAAACCTGGGCCAGCTGCACACCCAGCCCCTAAACACTCATTTTATAAAACAGGAAGTCCAGAGGCAGGGCAGCTTCGGGGTGGGTTACTCCAGTGGCTGAGACATCAGAGAGGTCCGTTCTCTTCTGCTTCTGCTCCGCCAGCCTCCACCGGCTGCTTTGCCTGCTGTCGCCATCGCTGGGCCTGGCTCTTACTGGGGTCCCTCCTCAGGGGTGGGGAAGCCTTTCTCAAAAGCCAGGGACTTTCCCACAGACGTCATTGGTCAGAATAATGCCCAGCCTCTAACAAACCAATGGCGAGGGGAGGGTTACTGTGATGACTCCATGAGGCACAAACTTGACGACCAGGAGCAGGGCAGGGTGCCCCAAACAGATCATGGTCTGTGAGCAAGGAGAGAGTGTGTAGGTTGGACCAGCAACAGAAAGCATCTGCCACTTGGGGCAATTTAAATTTATTCTTTTCCTTTCTTTTTGCTTCTTTCCTTTTTATTTCATTTTACTTTTTTTGAGACAGGGTCTTTCTGTGTAGCCCAGGCAGCCTTGAACTCGCATCAGTCCTCTTGCCTCAGCCTCCCTGAGTACCGCGATTACAGGCATGCACCACCCCACCTGGCCAAAATTTATTCAAATTTCTAACTGGGGTTATATAATAAACACAATAACTCTATTTTGAGGCAGGGTCTTGCTGTGTAGCACAGGCTGGCCTTGAATTCACATCAGTCCTCCTACCTCAGCCTCCTGACTGCTGGGATTACAGGCAGGTGCCACCACTCCAGGTATGATAACTCTTATTCCTCAAATATATGTATGCATGTATGTGTATATGTGTGTTATATGCATATATCATTATTTTTTGGTGCTAGAGATTGAACCCAGGACCATCGTGCATGCTAAGCACATATTCTACCACTGAACTACACCCCACCCCTGTTTTTAGTGAAATTCTTTTTGGGGGAGGTTCTGGGGGTTGAATCCAGGGCCTCGTGCCTGCATGCTTTGTAAGTGCTGGACCACTGAGCTGCACCCCCAGCTCAGTGACAGGGTCCTGCTAAATTATATAGACTGCCTCTGGTCTCGAACTTGGGATCCTCCTGCCACTGCCTCCTGAGTCCCTGGGATTACAGGTGTGCACCATCGCATCGGGCTTAGTGAGATTTTTAACACAAAGGTAGTTTTCGATTATCATGGTATTTACTCCTAACTTTTTACTGCTCAGAGAGGAGACTCCTTCCAGTAAATACCTGGCTGGCTGGTTCTCAAGCATTTGAGCTTTTTTTCTTTCTCTGCTTTTTTTTTTTGAACCCTCCCAGGGTTAACTGCTTAATACCTCATCCCTAAGAACCAAAAAGGGCTGGGATTTAGCTCAGTGGGTAGAGCGCTGCGCTGCAGTCTCTGAGGTCCCAAGTTCAATTCCCAGCACCACAAAAACGGGAGAAGGACCTGGCAATCCACTCCCAAGGCAATCCCGAAACAGTCAGGTATTGAAAACCCTATGAGAGTCACTATGAGTCGGATACCGACTCAACGACACCTAACAACAACAACAACAACAGGGTTCACTGCTTAATACCTCATCCCTAAGTACCAGAAAAGGAAAAAATGGAGTCCTATGGCACTTCACAACAACAACAACAAATAGTAAGCAGATTGAGTGAGTGAGTCTCTTTCTCTATGAAACGCAGATGCCACAGCATTCCAGCTAGCAGCCCCAAGGAGCCAGCAAGCCCGTGTGCCATTTGCCAGAGAGGTGGCAGGGATCAGCTGAAGGTCAGGCATTTGCCAACATCTCCTACCAGCCAATTGCTGGAGTTTTCTCTTTTCTCCTGGGCAGGCACAGATAGCTCCTGAAACCAAGGGGCATGGAGGTGGGGTGAGGATGGTGGTCCCTAGCTGGGAAAGCTTGTTCCTGGAGACATCGACCTTATGGTCTCTCTCTCTCTCTCTTTCTTTCTTTCTTTCTTTCTTTCTTCCTTTCTTTCTTCCTTTCTTTCTTTGTTTCTTTGTTTCTTTCTTTTTTTTTGTGGTACTGGGGGTTGAGCCCAGGACTTCATGCTTTCATGTTTTGCAAGTGCTGGACCACTGAGCTGCACACCCGCAGCCCATATTTTTACTTTTTTGAGACAGGGTCTCGCTAAGTTACGCAGACTGCCTCTGGTCTCGAACTTGCTATCCTTTTGCCTCCACCTCCCGAGTAGCTGGGATTACAGGCGTGCGCCACCGCGCCCGGCTTTTGACCTTATGGTCATTTTTGAGGCTCTGAACTTCCAAATCAGGCTTTAGGGGATCTGTCCCTGACACTGCCTCTGTCAGGGCAGGCTCCTCTCTGCCTGTGTCCAGCAAGGACAGAGGTCAGCTGCAGGAGTGGACGGAATCTCTGAAGCCCCTCAGCTGCCGTCACCCTCCCGCCTCCTGGCCAGGCTTTGCAGATGAGGTCCACGCAAGGGCTGAGGATTTCCCTCGTGCTCTGCACGTCTCTGTGGAACACCAGAGGACCGTGGGCTGGCGCTAAACGTCCGCGGGTTCCTCTCCTTTCTGAGCCCAGTGGGGGCGGCTGGCTGTCTGGAGCCCCTCGCTTTCTAGGATGGCTCTTCCCCGGGCCTCATCATTCCCAGGGGCCGGATGAGATGATTGGATTTCCCTGCAGAGGGTGCAGGGACTTTGCTATCTGACGAGACTTTTAGATGACAGTCACAGCCCCGTGATCCCCAGGTCCTCTCAGGAACGTGGCTTTGCTTCCCGGGGCCATCTGCCTGCCTCTGCTTTGGCCAGGCTGCCCTTTACCCTTGTTAGAGGACGCGGCGCGGTCTCTGTTCACACAGGCATGCTGTGTTGAGGGAGGTTAGGGTTTCTCACATGGATGGGACCTGGCAGGCCTGGGCCGCCTCCACGGGGGGCTCTGGTGACACATGAGAGTCTTAGTGCCTGAGCGCATGCTGGGCATAGGCCCTCTGTCCACTGTGGCATCGAGTGGTGTTGGGGACACCAAGGGGTAGAGAGTGAGGTTGCGCCCCATCCCCTCCCTGCCTGATGTTTTTGGGTAGGGTCAGCATGGGGGGCCAGCCCTGGGGACAGCTGAGGACAGCTCCAGGGGAGGGTGACCGGGACGCAGCCTCTGGGCGTCTCTCCCTGTGCTCCACACCACAGCCAGTGGGACTCGGAGGACAGTTAGGGCTGACGCCTTGACCCCACACTGTGGCTCCGCATGGCTTCTGGAGTGGAGGCTGTTCGGATGTGAGGCCTGCGCCTCTCTCCAGCCTCACACGACCCTCCTTCTGTGCCCACTTCGCCACCGTGGTGTCCTCAGCAGCTTCAGCCCATGGCGCTCGCTGCCCTGTGCGCTGGACCTTCCGCCCCAGCCCCGCCTTGCCCTGTGGCGTGTCGAGAGCCCTCCCTGCTGAGGGGCTTTCCCTGGCAGCGCCGCGCATGTGCCACCTCCCCGTGGGCGGCTGGTCCTCTCAAGCCCAGGACTCTGCCCATCCTGCTGAACTGTGAACCCCCAGTGCATGTCAGAGGTCCCCCATGGGTGCGTGCTGGGTGCTCACAGGGAGACCTGTGCCTTCTGAACGACATGCTAAGGGGTAGGGGGTTTCCTGGGCGACTTTCCACATCACTGGGGTGGGGGGCTCTTGCTTTTCCAGGAGTGGGGACAACCAAGAGCATCGTTGCTGGAGTCGACGCTTTTGTTCTCCCTGGAAGAACTTCAGACTCCCCCGGGTAGTGGTGGCCCCTGGTTTTCTTTTCTTTTCTTTCTTTCTCTTTTTTTTTTTTTCTTGTTGTTGTTTTTTGCGGTACTGGGGTTGAACCCAGGGTCTCGCACCTGCATGCTTTGCAAGTGCTGGACCACTGAGCTGCACCCCCAGCCCATTTTTTTTTTTTTTTTTTTTACTTTCTGAGACAGGGTCTCACTAAATTACGCAGACTGCCTCTGGTCTTGAACTTGTAATCCTCCTGCCTCCGCCTCCCGAGCCGCTGGGATTACAGTGTGCCACCACACCTGGCATCACTCCTGGTTTTCTTGACCCTCCTGGTTCTCAGGTTTGGCAGCAAGACAAGTGAGGGGGCCCCATCTTCAGCAGGGCCCTGTAAGGAAAGAGGAAGTGAGGGCCACGCCAGGGCTCCCTTCCCGGCCCAGGGCCTGGTAGACGTCTTAGGTTCCTGCCACAGAAGCTCAGCCTGGTAAGTAGGCCAAAGGGCATTCTATGGAAAGAAGCATGTCTTTTTTTTCTTTTCTTTCTTTTTTATTAGTAACTTCTTTAGTATACAAAATAACAGGTTGTTGGTTTGTTTTGGTTTTTTTGAAACAGCTTAGTATACAAAATAATAGGTTGTTGGTTTGTTTTGGTTTTTTGAAACAGCTTCTTGCTGTGTGCCTGCAGCTGTAGCCCGGTGGCATCCGATCCTGTCAGATCTCGGAAGCTAAGCAGGGTCGGGCCTGGTTAGTACCTGGATGGGAGACCGCCTGGGAACACCAGAAGCTGTAGGCTTGGGAGAAGGACCTGGCAACCCCCTCCCAAAAAAATCAATCTGCCATTGAAAACCCTATGCACAGCAGAGAAGCACTGACAATAGTGTTTCCCCTGTTGTACAGAGGGTTGCTATGAGTCGGACACCGACTCGACGGCACCTAACAACAACAACAACAACATCTTGCTGTGTAGCCCGGGCGTGTCTGGAACTCACAAATATAGAGCCGGCTGGTCTCAAGTTCGTGTCCACCCTCTTGCCTCAGCCACCTGAGTGCTGAGCTGACAGGTGGGTGCCCCCACGCTCATCTTCATTACGGGAACCCCACACGGGCACAGCACTGTACACTGCTCACACTCCCCCTATTTCCCTGTGTCCCTCATCCAGTCTCTCCACAGATAGTCCCCTTCTGCTTTCATGACGTGTGTGTGTGTGTGTGTGTGTGTGTGTGTGTGTGTGTGATATGTATATTCTATACTTCAGACAAAACTTGGTATTTGTCTTTCTCGGTCCAGCTTACGTTGTTTAGCATCATGCTCTCTAGTAAGGAAGCTGTATTTAAATTCAAATCCATCTATTCCTACTTTGCATGTGACTTTCCAAAAAGTCTGGCTTGGCTAACGGGTGCTGTCGTGGCATGTTTTGTATTTCATGGGATACAATCAGATATCATGCATCAATGATGATCCACCCTTGCCTAAAATGCTGGTCTTCCTCCGACTGGAAAGACTGTCCCGAGGCCCCCTCTGTCTAACCGGGAAGATTGTCCACAACGCCCAGGCCTCTCTGTGACAGCAGAGATGGTCTTCTCCATCTGAGGGCCCGGGCTCAGGAGGAGGAGGAGGCAGGAGCCCCTCCTGACCATGTGGACCCTCAGGTGGCCGTCCTGGTGGTGGACACCCTCACCCAGGGGCTGCCTCGATCCAGAAACCCAGGTGCAGCTTGGAAATCAGGGGGAGGGGCTTCTTAGCAGTAGAAGGCACATGGAGTCTGGCTTAGGGGTCCCCACCTTGCTTTCCTGGACCACCTTTTCCTTTGGGACTTTCTGAGCCTGAGGTGTGGCTGGATCGAGCACTTGGGGTTTGCCCCTCACTGAGTCTGTGTCTGTTTGAAGCCTGTGCTGGTGTAGACGATGCCATACCAGAAGAACACACGGGTCCTCAACCACCCCCACCCACCTTTCTCTCCAAGCAGCAGGGCCACATGCTGGGCCTGAAGTCATAAGTGGTCACAAGACCACATTCCACCTCTCTCACTCCGTTTTTGTTGTTGTTGTTGTTGTTGTTGTTTGGGTGGTACTTGGGGATTGCACTCAGGGCATTCTGCCACTGAGCTGCACCCCCAACCCTCCCCCCCCACCTTTTTTTTTTTTTTTTGCGGTTCTGGGGGTTGAACCCAGGTCCTTGCCTGCATGCTTTGCAAGTGCTGGACCACTGAGCTGTGCCCCCAGCCCATTTTTTTTTTTTTTTACTTTTTGAGACAGGGTCTCACTAAGTTACGCAGACTGCCTCTGGTCTCGAACTTGTGATTCTCCCACCTCCGCCTCCCAATCGGCTGGGATTACAGGCATGCGCCACCACGCCCCCCCCCCTCCCGTTTTGCTTTTTATTTTGAGATGGGGTCTTGTTAAGCTGAGCAGGTTGCCTCTGGCATTGAACTCATTCGTGATCTTCCTGCCCCAGCCTCCCGAGTCATTGGCATTACAGGCAGGTGCCAGTGGGCCCAGCTTTCTCACCCTGTCTCAGGTCACCTGTCTTGTGCCCATGGTCCAAGTGTGCCACTATTGCTTGATTGCCACATGGCTCTGTTTTCAGTGTTTTGGGGTCCTCCACCTACCTAGTCTGATCTTGCCCGGGAGTTGAGGGAGGAAGAACCTTGATTTGGGTTCCTGCTTGTCCCTGTGTTTATCAGATGACACCATTATTGCCAAATATGTCCTTGGCCCCTCCCCAGACCTGCCCAATTAGACCTCCTGAGTATGGAGCTGAAACCTGCATCTTTCCAGAGCTTCTGGATGGCGGCTGCTCTAAGCTGATAAACACTCTCTGCAGGAATTTAGCTGGGGATAAAATTGGACCAATTAGGGCTATTTTTCCTATGCTAAGATACAGTCAGGCTGGGATTTAGCTCAGTTGGTAGAGCCCTGCGCTGCAGTCTCTGAGGTCCCAGGTTCAATTCCCAGCACCGCAAAAATGGGAGAAGGACCTGGCAATCCACTCCCAAGGCAATCCCCAAACAGTCAGCCATTGAAAACCCTATGAGGGTCGCTATGAGTCGGATACCGACTTGACGGCACCTAACAACAACAACAAGATACAGTCATTGAAGCCTGGCGTGGCATGCTTTATAACCAGGGTCTCTGGGTCCACCTGTATGGAGAGGAGGACTAAGGTAGAAAGTCACCTCTGTCTTCTCCCACGGCATGTTTCCGTAGTGGCCAGGATAGGACGACCTCTGTGTCCTGCGTCCTACAGACGGAGAGCGCTGGCTCATGAGCAGCTTTTGTTTGTACTGCCTCGTGAGGAGCCCAGAGTTGTCTGTATCACTCTGGGACAGAGGCCATCTTGCCCTCCCGAAGACACAGCATGCCCCCACACCAGTGTGGGAGCAGAGCCAGCCCAGGGGGGTCATAGCCAAGACAAAGTAGGTTGTCATTGGACATTTCCTTTCTTTCGTCTTTTCTTTTGTTTTCTTTCTTTTCTTTCTTTCTTTCTTTCTTTTTTTTTTTTTTGGTGGTATTGGGAGTTGAACTCAGGGCCTTGCGCTTGCATGCTTTACAAGTGCTGGACCACTGAGCTGCCACCTCCAGCCCATGTTATTTTTACTTCTTGAGACAGGGTCTCTAAGTTACACAGACTGCCTCTGGTCTTAAACTTGCGATCCTCCTGCCTCTGCCTCCTGAGTCACTGGGATTACAGGCATGCACCGCGGCGCCTGGCTCCCCTCTTAAAATTTTTTTAATTTGTATATAATTTAATTAATTAATTAATTAATTTTGAGACAGAGTCTTGCTAAGTTACGCAGGCTGTCTCTGGCCTCGAACTCATGGTCCTCCTGCCTCCACCTCCTGAGTCACGGGGATTACAGGTGTCTGCCGCCACACCTGGCTGTGTGTTGTTTTGTTTTGTTTTATGGTGCTGGAGAGTCAAACCCAGTGCCTCACATATGCTGGGCAAATGCTCTCCCACGGAGCCGTCCCCCAGCCCGATCACTGGCTCTTAAAGCAGCGTATGTGAATGGACAGTTTCTTGTGCTGACTTGGCCAGGCTGGAGTAACCAGCTGTTCACCCAAACACCAACCCAGGTGCCGCCGTGGAGGCTTTTGCAATGCAGTCAACCTCTGTCTTCCGATTGTAGAAACCCTCTGTAAAGTGGGTGGGCCTCATCCAATCAGTTGAAGAGCCTTAGGAGCGAGATGAAGTTTCCCCAAGGAGGACACAGCGCCACCTGAGGACTGCCGGAGGGTCTCCAGCCTGCGGGCCTGCCCTGGGCACCTCACACTCGCTCGCCTCCCAGAGTCACGGTCCTAGGCCAGTTCCTGGAAATGCATTTCTCAGTTCCTGTCCCTCCGGGCCTGGTTCCCAGCACGCTCGGCAAAGGTGCCCGGGCGGGGCGGTGCTGATTCATTCTGGTTTCTCCCCGGCATGCTGACGTGCTGATTCTACGTGAGAGCATTTATTGTTGTTTTTTCCTCTTCCCCAACTTCTCTTCCAGGGAAGGGCTGACGGTTCCGTCCTTGTCAACGAGAGGGGGCCGGCCCCGTGGAATCTCTTGCCCATCTCAGTTTCTCTCCTCCCCTGACTTCCTTCCTGCCCGCAGGTCCTGGGGGCCGCCCGCAGCCCCTCCGGAGGCCTCGGCCAGCCAGCTGTGAGTGTTTCTTTGGCAGTGTCTTAGCTGGTTGTTGTGAGTAATAGTGAAGGAAGCAATCAGCAAGTATACTGCCCTAGAAGTGCTGCACGTTGTTGGGCTGAGAGGGAAGAAGGCGGCGGGAGATGCCCGGAGCAGCGGGAATCGCCAGGATGTGGGAAGCTGCTTCACCAAGCCGGTGGGTGAGGGCAGCCCCGGGGAGCGAGCTCTGGGGCCCCTGGATCAGCCTGTCTAGGGGTGTTGGGGGAAAAAGACATGGGGACCCGGGTGTGGGATGCTTCTGATTGGGAGAAGGTTGCATGGTGGGATGCTAGCAGTGTTCATGACACACCTATCAGGAAGCCTGGTGCCAAGCATTCTAAATGGATCGCCTCGGGAGCAAGAGTCTGCTGTTGTCCCCATCTTACAGAGACACAGAGGTCCAAAGAGAGAAGGTGGTTAGGGGTGCAGTTAACAGGAAGCAGGCCAGGTTTAGGACCCGAGAGGGTGGGTTGAGAATGTACCCCTAACTACTGGCTCACGTCCTTGGAGACAGGCCTGGGCACCAGAGACCTGCCTTGCTGAGTGGTTGAACAAGGGCACACTGTCCCCGCATGAGACAGATTCCAAGTGCAATCACAGGAAAGTGCCACGGTGCGCTTTGGGTGATGCACCTGCCTTGGCAAGATTCTCCTTTTCAGCCAAATCCAGGCCCAGGATGTTTGACCGCCAGGAAACATTTTCTTTTCTTTTCTTTTTTTTTTTTTTTTTTTTTTTACTTTTTGAGACAGGCTCTCGCTAAGTTACGCAGACTGCCTCTGGTCTCGAACTTGCGATCCTCCTCCTGGCTCCGCCTCCCCAGCTGCTAGGATTACAGGCATGCGCCAATGCGCCTGGCTTTCAGGAAACATTTTCTGCTCCGGTGGCTGAGGAGAAGAGGTTCCTCCAAGGGAGCAGGGCTGAGAAGAGTGTTAACTCCCCTGGCTTCCACCAGCTCTGCCTACAGATGCTAGCTTTGGGACCAATAGTTTGTGGGGCTCCCTGGGTTGCCATGGCAACAGGAACTGGCCCCAAACCTGCAGAGGATGGAGAGGGAAGGGAGAGGTTAGACACAGAGGTGCCTTCCCCAGGTCTTAGACCACAAGGCCCGGATCCTCTGCCAGAAGCGTGAGATAATGCACCCAGGGCCCTGTGCTTGGGCCGGCCTCTGGTTCTTACCTTTCCTCCAGGGGCGCTCTGCTGGGAAGTTGAGCTGGGGCTCCCCCAGTGCTCTGTCCCCTGGTTTCATCCATTGTTCTCCAATCCGGTGCTTACCCAGCCTGAGAGGCAAGACCAAGGCCACTGGCTTCCTCCTCAGACCCCACCCACGAACACAAGATTCCTGTGTCTGTGTGGCACCAAAGGTGGGGTTCTCTCAGAACTTGTATGCAAACCAAGGGCAGCACCTGCTGTGATCGCAGCCTCAGCACCCCCCATCCTGCTCCCCTTCCAACCACCATCCAGGGCACCCCCCATCCTGTGCACCTGCTGGACCCCATGTTGTTGCTCTGTCTCGCTGGTGCCACTGCTTCCTAGCGCGGGAGAGGAGAGGAGCCTGTTTCCATTCTGCCCCCTCTGTGGAAGTCAGAGGCCCCCTAGAGAGATTTCCTGGGGTTCCAGGCTGACCCTGAACTGGACTCCCTCCTGCAACAGATGCAGCCTCCCTCCCTCTTAAAGTCGGAGGGAAAGTGTGCAGCCACACTCTGTGCAAATCCCATCCCTCTGGGAATTGTCCTCTTCTTCCCTAAATACTTCCAGGAGGCCCCTTTGTAATAACGCGCATTGGACAGGCCATGCCCAGTGCCCACTGGGCCACAGGCGCCCTCAGCTC
This sequence comes from Pedetes capensis, assembly GCA_007922755.1. NCBI lineage: Eukaryota > Metazoa > Chordata > Mammalia > Rodentia > Pedetidae > Pedetes > Pedetes capensis. Next base: position 81,977 of record VMDO01004879.1, read on the forward strand.
CCCAGCCCTGGGGAGCCGCGTGGGCTGAAGTAGCGCCGATGAAATGCCTGGAATGCCAGCCGCGGTGACCAGCGACACTCAGGATCCTGCAGTGGCACATGGGATTGCCTCAGAACCGGAGTCTTCACATTCTTCCCAGTTTTGGGCAGATGTAAAGAATGTCTGCCTGCCTCCCCCTGTAATTGATGCGGGGCCTTGGACTTGTAAATTAAAGGGAACGTGCTCTTGGCCTGTGATCTGAGTAAGCCATTAATCTGAGTTCAAGTGAAATCACTTGCAAGAGCCTTCCTCTCCTATCTCGCTCGGTTGTTACTCATGCCCGTGGAAAACCAAGAAAAATCATCCACCTTAGAGAGGATTCACTTGTACAAGTGCCTGGATAATAAGTAAGGAGTCAGAGACAGCAGCTTCAGGTAAAACTGATGTCTTTGTGTTAACAGTCGTTAGAGCAGCTGGGATATAGTCTATCATCTTTATAACTGACAGAAGAAGAAGAAGAAAAAGAAATGTACTTGGATATATATTTAGCGCTTTCTCTTTCTAAAGATTCTAGAAGACAGGAGAACCATAGTGCATTGGGACCAAGAGGAGCTGCTGCACACACACTGTGTGTGCTGTGAACTTGGGACCTTCGAGGATTAGTTGTTGTTGTTAGGTACCACCGAGTCGGTATCCAACTCATAGCAACCCTCATAGGGTTTTCAATGGCTGACTGTTTCGGGATTGCCTTAGGAGTGGATTGCCAGGCCCTTCTCCCATTTTTGCGGTGCTGGGAATTGAACCTGGGACCTCAGAGACTGCAGCGCAGTGCTCTACCAACTGAGCTAAATCCCAGCCCATTTCAAGGTCCAGTAGGTTGAGGATATTCACACCTGTGACAGAATACACTTCCTTTGGGGAATGTATGCACAGATTCTAACCAGTAACTGGAAGGTTGGAGACAGATCGACTTTATGTGTGGAGGGGCTGAGGGTGCAATTCAGTGGTGGTGCTAAGTATATAAAAGGTGCTTAGCATGCACAAGACCTTGGGTTCCATCCCCAGCACAAAAGGAAAAGAAATTCATAGTTAGACTTGAGGTTCAAATCTAGTAGAGTTAGACGCAAATCTTACGTTTTGAGAGAAAGCCCTTGATCTAGACTTCAAGGCAAAGTTTAAAAGTGTATAGTATTTGAGCAGAGCTCAGTGGTGGAATGCTTGCCTAACATGCATGAGGCCCTGGGTTCAATCTCTGGCACCAGAAAAAAAAATGTACAGTATTTGATTTTAAATATATATACGGTATATGTGTGTACGTAATACGCTCTGTGGTTTTATAACAATACTAATTATACAATTTTGATATTGTTATATAGTTAGACAAGACGTTACCATTAGGAGAAACTGGGTGAAGAGTACACAGGTCTCTGTAATAATCTAATAATCTAATAATCACTCTGTAATCATGTAATAATCTAATAATCACTCTGATTATTTTAAAATAAAAATAAGATTATGGGTGTAGCTCAGTGGTAAAATGTGTGCTTAGACTGTGGAAGGCTCTGGATTCAATCTCCAGTCCCCTCTACCTCCCCACCCCCGCAAATTAAAACATACATGTTTACATTTGGGTAAATTCAGTGTTATCTTGGATTAGATCCTGAAACAACAATAAAAAAGGCATGAATAGAAAAACTGGCAAAATCCAAAACTTCTCCACTTAAAACTAATCTACTGCCACGCATGTGATTCCATCTACTCTGGAGGCTGAGGCAGGAGGACCGCAAGTTTAGACCAGCCTGAGCTACACAGTGAAAACCTGTCTCAGAAAACAAAATAAAGAAGTACCATACTGATACTAATTTCTTTACTTTTTTGTTGTTTGCTTTGTTTTTTGTATTTTGGTGCTAGAGGTTGAATCCAGGGCCACACTCTTTCTAGGCATGCATTCTACCACTGAGTTACACCCTGCTCCCCGATGTGAACGTCTTAGTTTTGACAAATGTTCAGTGGTGGTATAAAAGGTTAACAGTAGGGGAAACCAGGTAAGGGTACAAGGGAACTCTCTGCACTAGTCTTTGTTCTATAAATCCAGAATTATTCCAAAACAAAATACTTATTAAAACAACAGTGTGTAGCTCAGCACTGTGGCATGCATCTGTAATTCCAACAACTTGGGAGCCTGAAGCAGGAAGATTGTAAGTTTGAGGCCAGAGAGAGCCTGGGTAACTTAGAAAAGCCCTGTCTCAAAATAAAAAATTTAAAAAGGGGCTGGGGACTCAACTCAATGGTAGAGCACTTGCCTAACACAAGACCCTGGGTTCAACCCCACCTTAGCCTTCTGAGTGGCCGGGACTGCAGGCATACACTACCACACCCAGACTCAAGTAAAATAGTTCCCTAAAGAGCAGAACTGAAGAAAAAAAGTCAAGCCTCCAGTGGCAATAGTGAAGTATTCTACAGAGAAAATATTAAACGATGCAGGAAACATCAAAGGAAGATGAAAGGAATACACAGTCATTACATAAAAAAGAATTGGGGGATGACCATTTCAAAAGATTGCTTATGATCAGGAACTAATGGTACTGAAGGAAGAACTGGAAGCTGCTTTGAAGGAATTGGCAAAACAAAAGACTCCAGGAATTGATGGAATATGAATAGACATGTTTCAACAAATAGATGCAGCACTGAAGGTGCTCACTTGTTTACGCCAAGAGAGTTGGAAAACAGCTACATGGCCAACTGCCTGGAAGAGAGCCATATTTGTGCCTATTCTCACAAAGGGATCCAACCAAATGTGGAAATTATGGAACAATATCACCAATATATCATACAAGTAACATTTTGTTAAAGATCATTCAAAAGCAACTGCAGTAGCATGTTGACAGGGAACTGCCGGAAAATCAAGCCGGATTCAGAAGAGGATGTGGAACCAAGAACATCATTGTTGATGTCAGATGGACAGTGGCCAAAAGCAGGGAACATCAGACAGATATCTATGTTTTATAGACTATGCAAAGGCATTTGACTGGATCGCAACAAATTATGGATAACGTTGTGAAGAATAGGAATACCAGAGCACTTAATTGCACTCATGAGAAATCTATACATGGACCAGGAGGCAGCCATTTGAACAGAACAGGGAAACACTGCCTGGCTTAAAGTCAGGAAAGATGTGCGTCAGGGCTGTATCCTTTCACCATACCTCTTCAATCTCTGTGCTAAGCGAGTAATACAAGAAGCTGTCCTTTATGAAGAAGAAGGTGGCATCATAATTGGAGAAAGACTTGTTAACCACCTGCATTATGTAGATGACACCACTCTGTTTGCTGAAAGTGAAGAGGATTTGAAACATTTACTGATGAAGACCAAAGAACACATCTTTCAGTATGGGTTGCACCTCAACATCAAGAAAACAAAAATCTTTTCCACAGATTGAGGTTGTCCAAGATTTTGTTTTACTTGGTTCTACAATCGACACTCATGGAAGCAACAGGCAAGAAATCAAAAGAAACATTGCCTTGGGAAAACCTGTTGCAAAAGGCCCCTTGAAAGTGCTGAAAAGTAAAGATATCACATTGAAGACACATCATATGCTTGTGAAAGCTGGACAATGAATAAGGGGGACAGGAGAATTGGTGCTTTTGAATTATGGTGCTGGAGATGAATATTGAACATACTGTGGACTGCCAAAAGAACCAACAGATCCATCCTAGAAAAAGTGCATCCAGAGTGCTCCATGGCTGTTTAGACTGCTCCCTATGTATTTTGGACATGTTGTCAGGAAGGACCAATCCCTGGAGAAGAACATTACATTTGGGACAGTAGCAGATCAATGATAAAAAGGAAGAACCTCAAGTAGATGGATTGACACAATGGCTGCAACAATGGGCTTAAACATAAAAAGAGATCATGTGCTTGGCACATTGTCAGGGAGTGTTTCATTCTGTTGATACCTAGGGTCGCCATGGATTGGACCGACTCCAGAACACCTAACAACAATAACAACAACAGCTGTTATGCATTTACAAAGAAAAAGAATGGGGGCACACACCTTTAATCCCATAAAAATTGGGGGTAGGGGGTGCTAGGGATGCAGCTCAGTGGTAGAGCACTTGCAAAGCCCTGTGTTCAACCCCCAAGTACGAGAGAGAGAATATGTGTGTGTATGAGAGAGAGACCTTGTTTTAAATTAAAAAAAAAAAATTTTTAAATTAAAAATGGGCTGGGGATGCAGGACAGTAGTAGAGCACTTGCAATGCATGTGAGAGGCCCTGGGTTCAACCCAATAGTACTACCAAAAAAAAAAAAAAAAAAAAAGGAAATGACCTTTATGACCTTTACCACTTTTTCCTAGGGGTTCTTGAGGATCAGTGGTTAAAGTTGGTATATAGGGTAGGGAACCCTATAAACATGAAAGTTCTTTTTAAAAAGCTTTTTTAAAACTTTTTTTGAGACTTTCGTTGGTTGGTAGGTGCTGTCGGTCATGTCCGACTCATGGCAACCCTCATAGGGTTTTCAATAGCTGATTGTTTCAGGATTGCCTCAGGAGTGGATTGCCGTATCCTCCCATTATCTGCAGTGCTGAGAGTTGAACCCAGGACCTCAGAGACTGCAGAGCAGCGCTCTACCAACTGAGCTAAATCCCAGCCCCTTTTTGAGACTTGTTATTGTTGTTAGGTGCCGTCGAGTCGGTATCCGACTCATAGTTCCTCTGTACAACAGAGGAAACACTATTGTCAGTGCTTTTCTGCTGTTCGTAGGGTTTTCAATGGCAGATTGATTTTTGGGAGGGGGTTGCCAGGTCCTTCTCCCAAGCCTACAGCTTCTGGTGTTCCCAGGCAGTCTCCCATCCTGGTACTAACCAGGCCTGACCCTGCTTAGCTTCTGAGATCTGATGGGATCGGATGCCACAGGGCTACAGCTGCAGGCTTTTGAGACTAGGTCTCACTATATAGCCCAGGCTGGCCTGGAACTCAGTATGCAGACCAGGCTGGCCTCAAACTCAAGACTGCCCTTCTTCAGCCTCCAAAGCACTGGCATTACAGATGTGCGCCACCACGCCTGGCAAAACTAAAGTATTGCGTGAGCAGCTCTCTGTCTGCAGGCGCGGAGCTGCCCCCCCCCCCCAGCATGCTCAAGGGCTCAGTGGCCCTGGTGGTTTCCTGCCCAGCGTCCATTCTTCTCTGAGCAGCTCTTGCTTGGTGTTGGGGGAGACACTTCCCCCACCAGATGTAGCCCAGCAAGGTCCCACCGAGATTCTTCCCTTCTGTGGTCAAGCCCAGGGTGACCCCAGCTTCCCGATGGGCTGTGAGGTGAGAGCTCAGGTGCAGGGAAACACGCTCACCTGCTTGAAGCCCTCAGGTCCCATGTTCAGCCTTAAAAGTGGGATCCTCTGGGGATGTAGCTTCTCGGTGGAGCACTTGCCTAGCTTGCACACGGCCCCAGGTTCCAGCCCCAGCACTGGGCGGGGCGGGGGGGGGGAGGATGTAGCTGCTCTGGCCCTTGTGTCCCCCAAGCATCCTGGTCCCTGCCTTTGCCTTGGCCCTCTATCCTAGGAACTGCATTATCTTTCCAATAGGCATCTTTTTGGCCTGGGCGCCCCAGAGTCTGTTCCGTTATGTGAGACTCAAAACCTCACTGATAAGCCTGCTTCTGTGAAGGGGGAGAAATAGACTCTCAGCCTTCATCCCATGTGACCCTCACTGTGTCCATCAGTCCCCAAGGCTGGATGTCACCTGGGGCCCCTTTGACAAACCCCTTCCTTCCTCCTTCTCCTTTGCTGGACTGGAAAGGTCAGAGTAAACTGGAACTGTTTCCCCCTCTCCAGGACCCCTAATGTTGCCTCATTGAAAAACAAATTGTCATAACTGAAATTGAAATCACAGATAATCCTCCATCCTAAATTAGTGTCTTTAAGCTGACATCTTGGTTTTGTTTTTGCTTTTGTGGTGCTGGGGATAGAACCCAGGTCCTCAAAGATGATAAGCAAACACTCTACCACTGAGCCACGCTCCCTGCCTTAAGGGCTTTTGATTGCCTTTCTCTATCTGAAGTCACTCCTGCAGCTCGGAATTTGGCTAGGAAAAGAGAGAGAAGAGGAAAGAAGGGGGCACATAGAGTCTCCTACGTTATGATCTGGAAGCTTCTATATGGCTCAGATTACAGGGACCAGGTGGTTGACTTGAAGCTCCTGTACCCCCAAAAGCATGTGTTGGAAACAATCCCCAATATGGCAGTGCTAGGAGATGGGACCAATGAGAGACTGTAAGACCATGAGGGTAGAGAGAATGGACCACTGCCATTATCAAGGGCGTGGGATGGCTATAAAAGAGGGAGTTCAGCTCTTTGTCTCTGAGCCCCTTTCCCTTCTCCCATGGGATGACTCAGCAAGAAGGTTCTTGGCAGATTCTTGGCTCCTTGATCTTGGATTCTCAACCTCCAGAAAGCACAGGAGATAAATTTCTCTTTCTAAGTTACCCAGTGTGTGATTTTTTTGTAGCAGTACAGAATGGACTGAGGCGGGCCTCTTGATGATTTGGTGGTGTCACTGTGCCCTAGATGTCCTTGTCCTGCCTGTTTTCCTTTACTATTCCCTAACAGCAGAGCTGGCTTTGTGGGTGCACAACCTGTCCCCCCACCCAGGGCCCTGTGCTCGGAGGCTGCTTCTGTGTTAAGTGTGTAGGGACTTTTGCACTGGGCCCCAGGCAGAAATGTTGCTGCCTCACAGCCCTCCACAAGGGCTTCAGGCTGCAGGCCACAGGACCTTGCCATCTACATCAAAACTTGTAATTCCATATGGGAGCAAAACTTGGTGCCCACTTCCCAAAGGGGCTGGGGGACCCAGGCTGAGCGAAGTGAAAATCCTCCCTCCCACCAAACCCAGGGCTGCCTGGGACACGGAAACAGAGAACCCAGGTCGTTGGCCTGGGGCTGCCTCTGGCACCACGCAGAAGCTGGTTTATTGGAATCAGGAAGGGATTTTGCTCATTTTGTGGTTTGTAGCCAGTTGGGGAGTGTGTTCGTGTTCTGGGGCCTCCATAACAAAGTGCCACAGACGGGGCAGCTTAAACAATAGAAACTTATTCACTGACGGTTCTGGAAGCTGGAAGTCCACGGTCAAAGTGTCAGCAGGGTGGGTTCCTCCTGAGGCCTCCCTTCTGGGCTTGGAGACACTGTCTTCTCCCTGTGTGCTCACGTCATCCCCCTTGTGTGTGTCTATGTCCAAGTTTCACCTTTTTATTCTTTCTTCCTTTCTTTCTCTCCTTTTCTTTTTTCTTTCTTTTTTTTTTTTTTTTTTTTTTTTTTTTTTTTTTTTCGTGTGTGTGTGTGGATTTTTTTTTTTCTTGTGGTACTAGGGGACTGAACTGAGGGCCTTGTGCGTACTTTGCAAGTGCTCTACCCTTGGGCCACGTCCCCAGCCCCTCTTTAAATTTGTCTTGAGATAAGGTCTCACTAAGTCACCCAGGCTGCCTCTGGCCTTGAACTTGTGAGCCTTCTGCCTCTGCCTCCTGAATCCCTGGGATCACCCATGTGCACCACCACGCCCAGCCCAACTTTCCTCTTCATGTAAGGATACCAGTCCTATGGGCCTGGGGCCCACCCTAATGGGTGACTTAGTCACGTCTTGAAAGACCCTGACTCCAAACACAGTCAAACACAGTCACATTCTGGAGTTCTGGGGCCAGAATATCAATATATGAATGGGGGGAGCGGGACACACACACACACACACACACACACACACACACTTCAGGCCACAACAGGGGTCTTTCTGGCCACTTCATAATGAAGTTCTAATAGCTAAACGATGTGTTTCTAGCCTGAGGCACGGCTGCCAACTCCAGGGCCGGTCTCCACCCCCAGGAGGCAGCCCCGGAGTGAGACTTGGCCTCCTGCAGATGGCTGTGGCGCTTGCTCAAGGCCCTGAGGCCGCCCGGAGTTGCTTCATACTGCCTTTCAAATGCCACCAGAAGTGAGACTGCGAGCAGCACGGGTCAGCTGCCTCCCCATTCCTGAGGGGCGGAGCAGGAGGAATCGGCTGTGAGCAGAGGACTGGGTCAGAAGTGGGAGCAGGGAGTGACATTGGGGGCCCTGCGCTGGTCTCTTGGGATGTTGTCTGAGAGGCAGGGCCAGGCCTAGGACAGGAGCTGCCAGTTGGTCTGGAGGCCTGGTGAACGTGAAGACTCCGAGGCCCTTTCCTGGGCAGCTCAGGCACGTGTAACCGTGGAGAGGTCCGGGGCAGTGAGGAGATGGAGAGACTCACCAGGCATGGCTGGGAGGCTCTTGTCTTCCAGGGGGGGTTGCACATGTTTGCACATGTTTGAAATTTAAAAAATAATAATAAACAAAACACAAAAAAGGAGTTGGAGAAAGAGAAGGAGGAAAGAAAAGAAATGTTCCCAGCAGATCCTGATACCCAGCGCAGTAAGGACAAACGCGTGGAGGAGGAAGGAAGACCCAGACTTGCAGGAGAGGTCCTCTGACGCAGGAAAAGCAGCGCCACCTGGTGGTGAGCGGGAGTCTGGGCGTGACCGCCACACCAGCGCACTGCTGTGCCCCAGGACTGACCGTGGAGGGGAAGCAAAGCCAGCCGTCAGAGCCATCTGGTTTTTTGTGTTTGTTTGTTTTGTTTTGTTTTTTATTTTTCTTTTGTTTTGCATACAGACTTTCACTATGTAGCCCAGGCTGGCCTCCAATTTGAGATCCTCCTGCCTCCCCCTCCTGAGTGCTGGGATTACAGGTGTGCACCCTCACCTCACCTTCAGAGTAGGCTTTTCACCTTGATTACACTACAGACCCCTCTGCCAGCCTGGCAAAGCCCATGGACCCCTGGGATAAAGGTGTAAATAAAGAACATGGGATGACAAAGCTAACCGATTGTAATGAAATACGATTGCAGTACATGGTCAAACCAAGTTTGGTATAGATTAGAACATGTGCTTTGTATTAGCATGCTAAGTAAGACCCAGTTACAGCTTGTCTATTAACAACTGCAATTTAAAAGTAGTGGTGAGAATCAATGATATTTTGAGAATCTCCAACTACTGCGACATGATATACAATACCTGTGCTGTCTCCCAGCATTGCCCAAGCTGGCCCCAACCTTCTGGCTCAACGTCTTCCTGCCTCCTCAGTAGCCTAGACTGATACTTGGCAGAAAGAAAGGGAATGAAAAGGCCCTCTGTAGCTACCTACAACATATGAATATCAATATGTCAGCTTCCTCTGAGACAAATGATCAGTAATAGGTAGGTAATACCCTTTACAAATAGCATGACTGAAGGTGGGTTCCGTGGCACATGCCTATAATCCCAGCAACTTGGGAGGCAGAGGCAGGAGGATCTCAGGTTCAAGGCCAGAAGTAGCCTGTGCAACTTAGTGAGACCCTTTTATCTCAAGATAAAAAATAAAAAAGGGGAAAAAATAAAATAAATAAAATAAAGAATAAAAAAGGGGTCAGAGCACAACTCAGTGGTAAAGCAGTTATAAAGTATGTGCAAGGCCCTGGGTTCAAACCACTAGTACCACACACACATAAAAAAATGTGATTGGGCCAGGCATATGGCACATGCCTGTAATCCCAGTGACTCAGGAGGCTAAAGCAGGAGGATTGCAAGTAAGACGCCATAGGCAGCCTGCACAATTTAGTGTGAGACTCTCTTTTAAAATTAAAATTAAAAATGGAGTGGGGGAACACCTCAGTGGTAGAGAGCACTTGCCTAGCATGCCCTGGGTTCAACCTCCCAGTACCACTCCCAAGGTAATCCTGAAAAAGCCATTGAAAACCCTATGAGGGTCACTATTAGATGAACACGATTCGACGCCTGTAATCCCAGCGGCTTGGGAGGCAGAGGCAGGAGGATCACAAGTTCAAGACCAGAAGTAGTCTGCATAATTTAGCAAGACCCTGTCTCAAAAAATTTAAAGAATGGGCTGGGGCTGCTGCTCAGTGGTCCGGCACTTGCAGAGCATGCAGGTGTGAGGCCCTGGGTTCAATCCCCAGTACCGCAAAAAAAAAAAAAAAAAAGGCCAGCCTAGAGCCAAAGAGATGAAAAGAAATGCAATGCACTCAAGGATAAAGAAGTGGGAAGAACAGCTGTGCCCTCAGTGCAATGTGCTCTGCCAGACCCCGAAGCCCCAGCCCTGGGTGCAGCTGTTCACAGTTGCTGGGAGACTTCACTGCAGGGCTCGCCCACTCTCTGACTTCTGAGCTCCCCGTCTTCTTTCCTCTCCCTCTTCCCGACAGAGGCCAAAGTCCTGGGCCTCCTTGTCCTCATTCTCTTCCACTCCAATAAACTGTCTTCAAGTCCCTTTCTCTGTCTGTTTTTAAATTCTTTTATCAATGAGACCAATGACCCTTTAGAGGCGTGAGCCACCACGCCGGACACTAAAGCCAGAGTTTTCAGCTGAGTTTGCCCACTGTTGGGTCCTCTTTTATAAAGCGTAAGTCTCACATTCTCTGGAAGGTTCTGAAGGGCTGCGGGGGGCAAGCAGTGCTCGCAGCTTTTGTCCCCTTCCCTAACCCACGTTAGATGTCACAGTTTATTCATAGCAGCATTGTTCACCAAGCCTAAAGGTAGGAACAATCTGGGGGTGTAGCAGCACATGAGTGGGTAAACAAAATGTGTTCTAACTGGCACAATGGGGTGTGCCTGTAGTCCCTGCGGCTCGGGAGGCTGAAGCAGGAAGAGCCCTTTAGCCAGCCTGGGCCACACGGCAAGACCTCAAAGCAAAATGTCATGAGCCAGGATGCCTGTAATCCCAGCGGCTCGGGAGGCGGAGGCAGGAGGATCACAAGTTCGAGACCAGAGGCAGTCTGCATAATTTAGCGAGACCCTGTCTCAAAAAGTAAAAAAGAAATGGGCTGGGGAGCAGCTCAGTGGCCCAGCACTTGCAGAGCATGCAAGCATGAGGCCCTGGGTTCAACCCACAGTACCGAGGGGGAAAAAAATGTCATCTACTCATACGGTAGAATATTATTTGGTCATTAAAAGGCATGAAATTCTGCCGCCTGCTATAGCAGGTATGAACCTGGCGACATTATGCTAAATGACATAAGCCAGAGGTAAAAAGACAAATATTGTTGGATTCCACTTCTCTGAAATATCTACAGGGACAGAAGGTAGATTGGAGGTTACCAGGGGCTGGGGGAAAGGGGGTAATGGAGAGTTATTGCTTAAGGGATACAGAGTTTCTGTTGGGAGTGATGAAAATGTTTTGGAAATAGGTAGTGGTGATGCTTGCCCAATGTTGTGAATGCCACTGTATACAGTGCTCCAGGGTTGTATGCTTAAGAATAGTTAAAATGGGTTGGGGGTGGAGCTCAGTGGCAAAGAGTTGCTTAGCATGTGCAAGGCCCTGGGTTTAATCCCCAGGACCCCCCCCCAAAAAAATGAGAGAGAGAGAGAGAGAGAGAGAGAGAGAGAGAGAGGGAGGTTAAAATTGTAAGTTTTTATTTTTAAGTAATATATTTTACAGTGATAATAATAATAATAATAATAATAATAATAATAATAATAAGACATGCTTAAAGACATCTTTCCAGTGACACTGACCTCCCGTCCCTGGTCAGCAGGGTGCCTGGGCTCCCCCCTCTCCTCACACATAGTCCCTGGGAGGACTCATCAAATCTCATGACTTAAACACGATCTTGATGCTGACCACTGCCAAATTTCTAAGTGACAGAGGATACCCTGACCCCCTCACTTCCACTCTCCACCCGCAGGGCCCATCGGATAGGAAGCAAATGGGTCCAGACTTGGGCTGCCGCTATTGTGCCTGGCTGACCCTGCTCCCTCCTGTAAAGAACTCTGTCCTTTAGCCCAGAGGTCTAGAATCTTCCTTCACTCCTCCTTTCCTCACATGCACAGCTGACCCCTTCTTAAATCCTGCCCACTCTGCCTCCTGGGCACAGCCACCCCTCCACCCGCACGTCCACCACTGCGCCCCTGGTGACGCTGCAATCTCCACGCTGGCTCCACTCTTTGCCTATGGTTTCCCTCTCAGCCCTCCAGTGACCCCCAGGTCACCTAGTGTGTCAAAGCTAAAGTCTCCCCTGGCAGGAAGAGCCTTATGCTAAATTCCCCTCCATAAAGAATACCCATCGCTGCTCAGATCTCCCTGACTCCCTTTCTGCTCCAGCCAAAGAAATCGCTGCTCTTTTTATTTTTATTTTTATTTATTTATTTATTTATTTATTTATTTATTTATTTTTGCAGTACTGGGGGGGTTGAACCCAGGGCCTCGCGCCTGCATGCTTTGCAAGTGCTGGACCACTGAGCTATACCCCAGCCCTTTTTTTTTTTTTACTTTTTTGAGACAGAGTCTCCGTAAATTTCGCAGGCTGCCTCTGGTCTAGAACTTGCCATCCTCCTGCCTCTGCCTCCCAAGTCACTGGGATTACATGTATGCACCACTGTGCCTGGCTTGAAATTGCTGCTTTTAAAGGGTTCACTTTATAAGGCCAAGTCAACCTGGGAAACTTCAGTGTGTCAAGGTCCACGGACACAGGACTTTAGTCTTATCTTCAAAACCCCTCATGTGAGTACCCAGATTAGCATTTAATTGAATCACTTGTTGTTGTTGTTGTTGTTGTTAGGTTCCGCCGAGTCGAGTCCGACTCATAGCGACCCTCATAGGGTTTTTAATGGCTGACTGTTTCGGGATTGACTCGGGAGTGGGTTGCCATGTCCTTCTCCCATTTTGCGGTGCTGGGAATCCAACTCGGGACCTCAGAGACTGCAGAGCAGCGCTCTACCAACTGAGCTAAATCTCTTGGTTTGGCCAGGGTGGGGGTAGATCTTTAGAATTCTGCCCACTAAATCTGGCCAGGACAGAGGTGTAGGGCCAGACCCCAAATCTTCCACTATATCGTGAACCCTCTCTTCAGATACAGGCAGTATATGTTAAGCCAGCCACACCTGCAAAACAAGTCTCTGAATAGAAGTGTGCAGGAAAATAACCTTTCCCTTTGGTGGCTTTGGCTAGTCTTTAACCTGGCCAGCTTGGCCCAGGCTTTGAGGAACTCCGGAGAGGGGCCACCCCGGGAGCTATAGCAGGGGCCAAACCTGCCCTCTCAGCGTCTTCAGCATGTGCAGAGACAGCGTGGGGGCTGGGTGCCCAGCCAGCTGGGAGCAACAGCCTTGAGTTTAGGGTGGGGGAGGGAAGGTGCCAAATAATGAGGGAGGGTTTACAGAGATCAGTGCCTGGAGAAAGACATCACATTTAGGAGAGTGGTAGGTCAATAAAAAAAAGAAAACCCTCCACCCTATGGATTGACACAGTGTCTGCAACGATGGGCTTAAATATAAATAAGATAGTGTGCCTGGCACACAATCGAGAAGTGTTTCGATCTGCTGTACATAGGTTTCGATCGCTATGAGTCGGACTCGACTCCATGGCACCTAACAACAACAACAACCACCCCCCAATCCTGAGAGCTCCTGTAGGACGCTACAGCCACCAAATGGGGATCCCTGAAGGCCAGGGCCCCTGACTCTGGAGCTTGCCCTGCTCCTTCCTGGGTGTGGCCCTGTGGTCACAGGAGCATGCCAGGAGCTGGATGCTCTGGGGACCTGGAGGTGGGAGGAGCAGGGGAAGGGGCCCTCGTGGGTCCTGGTTCCTCTTCCCTGGCCAGGGATCCTGAGGATGGAGGAGCAGGCCAGCTGTCTCAAGCAGTGACAAGGGCAGCACCCTGAGGCTGAGTCTGCGCCACCCACTTTCAAACAGAGATATGGGAAAGGTGGCTCTCGTGTCTCCCAGAGCGCAAGGAAAGTCCCGCTTCCATTCGAGTCTAGAAAGCCACATGCGTGGCTTGTCACTAATGTTGGAGTTGACTCTGAGAGTCATTTAGGGCCCTCCAACCTATAGACGGGCTGGGATTTGGCTCAGTTGGTAGAGCACCGCTCTGCAGTCTCTGAGGTCCTGAGTTCGATTCCCAGCACCGCAAAAATGGGAGAAGGTCATGGTAACCCACTCCCAAGGCAATCCCAAAACAATCTGCCATTGAAAACCCTATGAGGGTCGCTATGAGTTGGACACAACTCCACGGCACCTAACAACAACAACAACAACCTATAGACACCAAGTTGTCACCCCCAGGCAGTTGACAGAGGAAGAAAACCCTGAGCCCATTCTTGGGGTGAGAGAGGGCAGGAAACAGCAAACCAAAGCCACCCTCCTCCTGGGCCGTGGTCCACAGTTTGGGGACTTTTCTGGGTCTGGGCCTCCAGTTCTCAAGCCAGACAATGGGGTGCGAGGGAGGCTGTCACAATGTGGCAGGGCGTTGGACACCGCCCCTCTGGACGCTGGACATGGAGCAGCAGACGGCTGCCAGCTGGCTTGGCACAGCTGCCGGAGAAACAACTCAGGGTCAGAAGCTGAGCTCTGCGGGGCTTCTTATCAATCCCCCCAAGACGGGGAGGACAAGGCAAGAGTGAAGGGCCGGAAATTTGCAGTGTGGCTGATAGGAGGTTGGATTCCTGTGGAGTGGGTTCTGTAGGAGGCAGCTAAGAGCCTGGGGGATCCGTGGAGTGCTCCCCTTGGTCAGGCCTCCCTGAGGACCACGGACCCTGGGTAGGGGTAGCAAAGCCAGCAGAGCTCCATCCAGACCGGGTGCATGTGTGCACGCGCATGCGCATGCATCCATCTGGCTCCCTTGGGCGGGGCCAGGCCAAGTGGTTTCAGGTGACCTAGCAACCTGCAAACCTGGAGGCTCACCTCCTCCTCTGGGTGTCAGTGAGCTCAGGATGGAGGAAATTTTGATTCAAGTTTAAATCTTGACCATTTAGCCGGGTGCAATGGCGCACACCTATAATCCTAGCAATTCAGGAGGCAGGGGCGGGAGGATCGCAAGTCTGAGGCCAGAGGCAGCCTGTGTAACTTAGCAAGACTCTGTCTCAAAATAAAACATCAGCCGAGTGTGGTGGCTCACACCTATGATCTCAGCACTCAGGAGGCAGAGACAGGAGGGTCAAAGCAAGTTCGAAGCCAGCCTGGTCGACATAGCAAGACTGTCTCAAAAGAACTAAGTAACTAAATAACTAAATACTTAAATAAAAATAAAAAGTGGCTGGTGGTGCAGCTCAGTGGTAGAGCACCTGCCTAGCATGCACGAGGCCCTCAGTTGAACCCCCAGTACTGGTAGGCAGGTTAGCTTAGGCATTACCAGGCAATATGGAGGAAAGGGGGATTGGAATTGACTTCTGCCATTTGGCTATGATGGATGAAGCCACGTGCATCTCTGAGGACATTGGAAGGATGTTTTCTAATGGGCCCCACACTCTAATCCAAGCCATCGATCCATTTACAAAACATAGACCCCATGGCTCACATCACATTGGTTACCCAGGGCTGATTTCACCCTGGGCATGCCCTAGTTTGAATAAAACTAGGGGAAGCATGCACCCACTACCCCCCCCCCTTTGTAGTACTGGGGAGTTGACCCCAGGGCCTCACACATGATTTGTGCAAGCGCTAACCACTGAGCCGTACCTCCAGCCCATTTTTTACTTTTTTATGTTTTGAGACAGAGTCTTGTTAAATTACACAGGCTGCCTCTGGCCTTGAACTTGCGATCTTCCTGCCTCCCGCCTCCCGAGTCATTGGGATTAAAGGCATGCGCCACCCTGCCCAATCCCTTCTCTTTCTTCTTTCCTCTCCACTCCCCGCCCTTTACTCTTCTCTTTTTTCTCTAGCAACCACATGCACGGCTCTCTCTTCTCTCAGCCCATCTTCTCTGTCTAAGGCACTTTTCCCTCTAGAAGCCAGATTAACTGTTCTCTCTGACCTTACCTTTCCTTGGGAAGTAGAAATATCATTCTGCAGATTCACCCAGGGAACCTAGATTATTTCAATTTCCTTTCCATGTTTACCTAAGCTTCTCCAGGTGCCTCAGTCTTCTCTGTGATTATTTCTTAATGGTGCATTCTTCTTTTTTTTTTTTTTTTTGGCACTGTGTATTGAACTCAGGGCCTCCCACCTGCATGCTCTGCAAGTGCTGGAACACTGAGCAGCGCCCCCAGCCCATTTTTTCACTTTTTGAGACAGGGTCTCACTAAATTATGCAGACTGCCTCTGGTCTCGAACTTGCGATCCTCCTGCCTCCGCCCCCTGAGCCGCTGAGATTACAGGCATGCGCCACCGCGCCCAGCTTAATGGTGCATTATTCTTAATGAAGGGTTGGGGCTTAGCTCAATTGGTAGAGAGCTTGATCCATGTGCTCTGGGGCCCTAGGTTCAATCCCCAGCATGGCAAAAATGGGAGAAGGACCTAGCAGCCCACTCCCAAAATAATCAGTATTGAAAACCCTATGGATAGCAGAGAAGCACTGTCCGATAAAGGGCCTCTTTCATTCTGTTGTACAAAGGGTCGCTGAGTCGGACCCAACCCGACAACATGTCTCAGTAAACCTTGTCTGTACTCTCTACTGTCACTTCTGTGTTAAGTATAAACTCATTTATACAAGAACCAGGGTTATGTTGCCAACTTCCTGGACCTGTACTTGGGACCTGCCTACCCGCACTCCATGCGTATCTCTGGTAACAGTATTGAAAAAAAAAAAAATCTCAGCAATTCAAGGCTACCTCATGGCACGTCTCTCCCATTTTCCCCTCGCAAAGGGAAATACGAAAGTTCTTGGCATGTCGTTTTCCAGAGCAAACAAACAGAGCAATTTCCTGATCCAAATTGCCTATAAACCAGCCAACCCCTTACCAGGGAGTTGGGCAAAGCGTTTTCATCTCAATAAAGCAGGGAAGGCGCAGGCAAGCTTGGTCTGCCAACAAAGTAGGTAGGCAGAAGACCTCTCCTGTCTCCTTTTGCCCTTCTCCCTCCCCCAAATACCCTAAGTATTAACGTGTTCCCCTTGACCCAAAGGCTAAAGCCCAGGGCTGGTTGCAAAACTCTTCATACGAGTAAAAAGCGGAGAAGATTCAATGACAGAATTGCCAGCCAGGGTCTGTTTATGGTAGGGGCCCCTCCACAGGAAGTCAGGGGACTTCTGACCAATCTAAGGTGACTTGAAAAGAAAACAGCTGCTCTTTGGCAGAGCAAACTCCACAAATGTTTGCCGACACTGACGAGAATTGCTTTTACTATCTTTCCTAATTATAAAAGAGCATATGCTCATTCCAACATTGCTTACAACAGCCCAAACTTACAAACAAGCCCAAGGAACAAAAACAATAGAATGGATAAGTCTATTATGTATACGGTGGAATACTATATAACAACAATAATGAATGAACTACAGCTACATGTAAGCTACATGGGTAAGTGAATCTCATAAAAATAAATTTGAACAAAAACAGAAGACATAACCAAGAGGGGGTGGCATATACCTGTAATCCCAGCACTGAGGAGGCAGAGCAGGAGGTTCACAAATTGGAGGCCAGCCTGGGCTACATACCAAGTCCCAGGCAAGCCCGGACTCCATGCCAAGACCCTATCTCAAAAAACAAGGAAAGGAAATGACTGAGGGGAAAGAAAGGGTTTGGAGGAGGCTTCCGGTGTGCTGGTAATGTTACTATTCCTGCTCTGGATGGATATTTGCTTTAAAGTTATTAGTTTGTACATTTGTATTTTGAGCACTTTGCAGTGTGCAGATTTCATAAAACAATTATTCTAAAAGTTAGATACACAAAGATAATCTTTTCCTTCTATGAATCAAATGCAAAGTCAAATTTAATCTACACCAAAAACTACAAAATATCATTTAAAAAAACTGAAGAAGACCAATGTAAATGAAAAGACATCACAGACCATAGATAAGGAGATTTAATATGATTCAGATAGCATTATTCCCAAAATTTACCTACCAAAAAAAAAAAAAAAAAAAAGACAATCCCAAATTCCCAGCTAGCTAGCCTGTCTTTCTTTCTTTCTTTCTTTCTTTCTTTCTTTCTTTCTTTCTTTTTTTGAGACAGGGTCTCACTAAGTTATGCAGACTGCCTCTGGTCTCGAACTTGCCATCCTCCTGCCTCCGCTTCCCAAGTCACTGGGATTGCAGGCGTGTGCCACCGCTCCCAGCCCAGCTAGCTTTTCTGCAGAAATGGAAAAACTGATCCTCTAATTGACACAGAATTGCAAGGGGCCTCTAACAACCAAAACAGTATTGAGAAAAATATTCTCCTTCAGACTCACTTCCAATTTGAAATCCTAGTGTAAAGCTCTAGTAGGGCTGGAGGTGTATGAGGCCCTGAGACTGATCCGCAGCGTGGAAGAAGGAGAAGGAGAAGAAGGAGGACAAGAAGAAGGAGAAGGGGAGGAGGAGGAAGAAGAGAAAAAGGAGAAAGAAGGAGAAGGAGGAGGAAGAGGGAAGAGGATCAAGAGGAGGAGGGGCTCAGGGGGAGGAGAAGGAACCCTTCAGTAACCAGTGTGGACTGGCAAGAAAGAAACATAGATGCAAAGCTTCATGAATTTGAGTCAGGCAATGGTCTCTTAGGTGTGATACCCAAATCACAAGCAATGCCCTCCTCTAAAAACAGATACATTGTGTCACTGGAGGTGAAGACTGCAGCCCAGCACTGCTACCATCTTAACCCCAGGAGTTCCCTTTCTTGAGACCTCTGCTCAGGTGAAAGCTGAGTCCTTGTCTTGGTGGCCAAAAGGAATTTCAGGATGAAACAGAGAAGTGAAGCAGTTTTGAGCTTATTAGATAAAGGGTGCCTGCAGCGGTAGCCCTGTGGCATCTGATCCCATCAGATCTCAGAAGCTAAGCAAGGTCGGGCCTGGTTAGTACCTGGATGGGAGACCGCCTCGGAACACCAGAAGCTATAGGCTTGGGAGAAGGACCTGGCACCCCCCTCCCAAGAATCAATCTGCCATTGAAAACCCTATGAACAGCAGAGAAGCACTGACAATAGTGTTTCCCCTGTTGTACACAGGGTCTCTATGAGTCTGATACCGACTCGACGGCACCTAACAACAACAACAGATAAAGGGTAAGAGACAGTGCACACTTTAAAGCAAAGTGTGGGTGTCTGCAGATAGAGGTGCACCTACGTGTCTTCACAACGGAATATGCATGATTTGTGGCTTTTGCAGTTACATTGCTTCAAGGGGTCCCAGAGGTGTCTAGTATAGATGTACAGATCAGAAAAGGAGCATTGTTTCAATGTCTAGATTGGGATAGCGGAGGACATTTCTACCATATCTAGTCACAAGGAAATTACCTAAGTCTGCTAACTTTAATTATATTCCATAGTCTGGCTTGGTGAGATTCTCAGGGAAGCACAGCTTTCTGCAGTCCCCACAGCAGCGTTTGTCTTCTGGTTGTGTTGGAATTCTTGCCTGGTAAGACTCAGGCCAGATCCCAGGCCGAAAAAGCCCTTTCTTTCCCATGTCCCCCAAATTTTCTGTTTTTCTATCCTGCCTCAATTGGACATCCTCAAACAACACTTTTGTCTTTTTCGTTTATTTGTTTCTGTCTTTGCAGTGCCAAGGCCCCCACCCCAGGTCTCACTCATGCTAGGCAAGTGTTCTACTGGAGCATCTACTTTTGTCCTTTAAGGTACACCATCAAGAAAGTGAAAAAGAAAACCCACAAAGTGGGAGAAAATATTTGCAAATCATGTATCTGATAAGTGCCTAGTATCCAGAATATATAAAGAACACTTACAACTCAACAACAAAGTGACAAACAAGTAATTTAAAAATAAGCAAGAGAACTGGAGGTGCATCTCAGTTCCTAGCATGCACCAGGCTCTGGGTTCAACCTTTCAATACTGAAAAAAGAAAAAGCAGTAAGTGCCTAAGTAAAATATGGCATATCTATATGATGGGATATTATTCACGTACAAGAAACGACGAACTGGTACATCCTACAACCTGGATGAAGTTTGAAAACATTATACCAAGTGAAGGAAGCCAGACCTTAAAAGCTGTGTACTGTTCAATTTCATTTATATGAAATGACCAGAATAGGCAAATCCACAAACCCCAAAGGAAGATTTGCGGTTGCCAGTTTTGAGGAAGAAGAACTGAGGGATAACTGTTAAGGGATAAGTATTTCTTTTGGAGGTGATGCAAATGTAGAATTAAGTAATGCTATGGTTGCACAAACTAGTGAATATACTAAAAATTAATGAATCGTACAGTTGAGAGGACCAATTTTATAGTGCGTGAATTATACCACAACAAAAACTATAAAACTTTCCAACAAGAAAAAAAAATCTCTACAAATTGGAAACTAATGTTTCATTTCTTAAAAACCACATCTAATAAGATATTAATAATATTAAAACCTAGGGACTGGGGTGTGGCTCAGTGGCAGAGCTCCTGCCTGGGTTTCATTCGTGGCACTGTGCAAACAAACAAAAACCCAGTGTGTTCATTGTAAGAAAAGCTGGAAACGCCCCCCGCCCCCAAGTCACTCCCACCGACGACTTGTGAGCACTGCGAGGTACCATGGCTTCAGGAATGTGGATTATACGCTGGGGCTGTTTTTGTCACCAGTGGAAAGAATGTCTCCAGCCTCCCCCCAACACACACACAAGCTGTCTGAAACTAAGGAAAGTAACATTAGCCCTACAAATGCCACTCCTTCTGCCCAGAGGACGGGATGTCCTAGCCATCTGGCAAGGACAGGGGTAGCCCTCCGTGGGGGTGGCGGGACTCGGACAGGACCCGGGGTGCCACCGGGGAGGAGGCATGCAGGGGGCGCAGAGGCGTGGCGAAGGGCGTGGCGCCGGGCGCGGCGTCGGGGCGTGACGGCGCGCAGGGTTGCGGAGTACCGGATGGAACTGGAGGGCGCGGGGGCGTGGCATGGGCGCGGGGGCGGAGTTTGGGGCAGGGCTCTGGGGCTCGCGGGTGGGGAGTGAGATACGCGGGGCTGGGAGAGGGGCGTGGCATGGGCGCCGGGGCGGAGCTGGGCGGGGGGCAGGTCTCTGGGGCTCCAGGGTGGAGCGGGAGATGCGCGGGGCGGGGATCGGGGGCGTGGCACAGGCGCGGGGGCGGAGCTGGGGGCCGGGCTCTGGGGCTCGCGGGTGGGGCATGAAATGCGCAGGGCGGAGCGCGAGGGCGGTGCGCTGGGGCCACCGGGGCGGGACGAGGAGCGCGCAGGGGGCGGGGCCGCGGACCCGCCGCGCGGGCGGGAGGGGAGTACGCGGGCCGGGCGGGCACCGGGTCCCCAGACGGCGGCGGCGGCACGCGCGCCCGGCCTCGTCCCGTTGCGCCCCACGCCCAGGCCCCTTGCCGCGCGCCCGGGACCCCACCGGCCATGCCACCCCCCGCGCCGCCCACCGAGCTTCTGCCGTCGGAGCGCGCCGTGGTGCTGCTGTCGTGCGCGCTGTCCGCGCTCGGCTCGGGCCTTCTGGTGGCCACGCACGCCCTGTGGCCGGACCTGCGCAGCCGGGCGCGGCGCCTGCTGCTCTTCCTGTCGCTGGCCGACCTGCTCTCAGCCGCCTCCTACTTCTACGGGGTCCTGCAGGACTTCGCGGGCCCCTCGTGGGACTGCGTGCTGCAGGGCGCGCTGTCCACCTTCGCCAACACCAGCTCCTTCTTCTGGACCGTGGCCATCGCCCTCTATCTGTACCTCAGCATCGTCCGCGCCGCGCAGGTGCCCCGCACCGACCGCCTGCTCTGGGCCTTCCACGCCGTCAGGTGCGTAGATGGCGCGGCCCTCCAGCCCTGCACTGGCCTGCCGGCCCCGTGACATTCGCTCCCCCTCCGGCGGCCGAGTCTCTGGGGACATCCATGGGCAGCCGTGGGGCGCGGGAGGATGCACGGCTTGCCCAAGAGGCAGGCCTGACCTGAGCGTCCCCGCAGAGGGCGCCCGCTTGCGCCTGGGGCAGAGCTTGCCCTCAGGGCCCGGCCCTGGGCACTCAGAGGGAGCTGGGGGCGTTCCTAGGTGCCCCTGTCTGCTGCTTCGCTGTCTCCTGCCCATCTCTGCTGTCCCTGGGGAGAAGTGTCCGTCCCCAGGCTGGGAGGTGAACTAGGTGGCCCCCCTGGCTGCAGAGTCCACAACTCCCAATCCCAGGCTACCGTGGGTGTGGTGCTGACCGCAGCCCAGGCTGCCTGTCTCAGCTGTAAAATCTGCAAAGGACTGCCCTTTCAGCCTTGTCTCGGTCATTTCTACACGTCAGGCTCCAGTCTCCTGCATTTCTCTTCTGTGTGACTTTGACTTTCTAGAACTCAGGGGCTCTAAGACTGGGGTCACTGGCAAAGGGCTGGTCTGGGAAAGGGCTGTCAGCTGCCTAAGGCTGAGAGTAGGGAAACCCTAGGCTCTGCCCTGCCCTGCCCTCCCCTCGAACCTGTCAGTACATAAGCAGTATCCAGGGGTGATGGCCAACCCTAATCCGAGAAGTTTCAGAATTCGAAATCCCCAGTGTCCTGTGCTGAGCAGAAGGCCAGAATCCTGGGGCTGGGTTTCTCCTCTCCTCCCAGATCAGAGCACCAAGCAAGATTGCCCTAATTATAGTCCTTCTTATGATAACTTGAGCACTTTCCAAGGACTGAGAGGATAGTCAGCACTTTGGTAGCAAGAGGTCACCTGGGTGTCACACGCTGAGGCAACACACTAGGAAGAGACATCTGACCTCCCACTCTCATGGCTGCTGGATGGGGGCCAGTGGGTCCCTGAGAAACCGAGACATCCTTTGCAGCTGTCCGAGGCACAATCTTTACAGCAGGTTACTCAAACAGTGGCTCAGAGGCAGCAGGACCCTGTGAGAGAAGGGCTGCCATTCCCCCCTCCTCTCCAGCATGTCACCTGACACCCCTGGGGCAGAGACCAGCCATTCTTGGTTTCAGGTTGGGGCCGCAAGAACACCAGCGTTAATAGGTGCTTGAAAAGGAGTCCACGACTGGACCTTCCTTTGAAGAGACCTTTTCTCTTCCCCACCTCCCCTTTTTAAAAATACTGAGTACGGTCTACTTTTAAGTGATGAACTTGGTGCAGCTCCTGTAGAAGACAGATTTCCTAGCAAACCTGAGTTGGGAATTCTCCCCATTCGTTTTTCCTCAGGGACCCTCTAGGCGGGCTCTTTGTGATGCTTAGGGAAAGCTTCCATCCAGGGAAAGGCTATGTTTGAGAGAATTGGTAAAACCTGCCCAACAGGTTCACTTATTGAACCAGATCCTCCCAGACTGAACTCTCCAGCGTCTGGCTTGGTCGTATTTATTGTTGCCGGAAGAGGTTTTGATGTGAGGAATCTTGTCTTCAGAGCCAGGCGTGATGGTGCATGCCCGTAATCCCAGCACTTGGGAGGTAGAGGCCAGAGGATCGCAAATTCAAGGTCAGCCTGGGCTGGGAGACTTTGTCTCATTCACTTTTTGACCATTTCAGACTACTGAAAATCAGTCCTCTTCAAACCTTCCAGTCTTGGGTTGTGTTGTTTTAAAATACAACAACACAAAAAGTGAATATTTCTATTTTATGAAGAGTTCTGCTGGGCGAGGTGGCGCACACCTGTAATCCCAGTGGCTTGGGAGACGGAGGCAGGAGGATCACAAGTTCGAGACCAGAGGTGTAATTTAGCGAGATGCTGTCTCAAAAAAAAAAAAAAAAAAAAAGGAGAAAAATGGATTGAGGATGCAGTTCAGTGGTCTAGCACTTGCAGAGCATGCAAGCACGAGGCCCTGGATTCAACCCCCAGTACCGCAAAAAAAAAAAAAAAAAAAAAAGTTCTTAGGAATTGATTTTTTAAATCTGCTTTTTGGTTGTGTAGGAGTTGATTTTATTAAAAAAGCCCACAAATGTCTTGAAAAATGGATAAAGAATGTGTTCAGACAAAGTAGTGAAAACAGTTGATAAGTATATATAGAAAAAAGTTTAGCCCCATTAATACTCAAAATGATACAAGTTATAACAACGAGGAACCATTTCTCATTCAATTAGAAAAATAAAATAAAATACTAATGTGAAAAATGCCAGTGAAACTGGTCCTGTCCTACATTGCTTTTGGTATTGTAAATTGAAGTAATCCTTGTAGAGAGTATTTGGTTTGTGCCCTTTGATCCAAAAATCCTATTTACCAGGATTTAGTCTGAGGTGATAATCCAAAGTGCATACAAAGCTGTATGTACAAAGGAATTTGTGGGGTACCGTTGTCATAGTGAGAATTTAGAAGCAACCTCAATGTCCAGCAGTAGGGGAACAGTAAGTTAGAGACAATCCTCCCCTCCAAAATGTCCTGCAGCTGTTTAATGCTGGTAGTGAACTCTCTGAGTCATATTTTAAAAATGGCATGGTGGAATGCGACACAAAAAAGTCATCTCTGAAACCGATTACAAGAATGGGAGCACAGTGGGTTGCAAAGAATCCTGCACGTGCACAAGTTCCTAGCAAAGTACCTGTGTGGCCCTCAGGGTCCTGTGGCAATACCTAACATGGTCCCATTTACAGAGGGACTTTTTTTTTGTCCTCATTGGAGAAGGAGGACAGCTGAGACCTCATCCTCAGGGAAATGGGATTTCAACGTGAGCTGCTTCTGGATCCTAATGTTTTGCAAAGTGCTATCCCATTCATTGCCTGCAACCAAACCACCTAGGACACAGATTCTCTTGGATCTCAGAAGTTAAGCAGAGTTGGGCCAGGTTACTGCTCAGATGGGAGACTGCTTGGGAATACCACATGCTGTAAGTTTGGGAGAAGGACCTAGCAGCCCTCTCCTAAAATAATCAGCTGTTGAAAACTCCGTGAATAGCAGAGAAGCACTAACATAGTGCTGACCATGGCCCTTACCAAAACTTTTTAATGAAAACAAAGAAGACCCTCAACTAAATGGATTGACACAGTGGCTACCACAGTGGACTTAAACATAAAAAAGACCGTGTGCCTGCCACAGAGTCAGGGAGTGTTTCGTTCTGTGGTACGTAGAGTCTCTATGAGTCAGACCCAACTCAACGGCACCTCACAACACCCTATCCATTACCTCACAGATCCCCAGCCACCCAACCAGCTGGGCAGGGTGATCATCCTCCATTCACACCAGACAACATGGTCCAAGACCACGTAGCCAGTAAGTGGGAGGCCACTCCAGGGTCTGTGCTGTTTTATGATTTTATCGTGTCTCTTGGTCTTGACAATTTTTTAACAATAAGATTTCAACAATAGGGCTAGGGGGGATAGCTCAGTAGTAGAGCACTTACCTAGCATGCATAAGGCCCTGGCTTCCATTCCCAGTACCACATGCAAACAAAAATAATAATAATAATTTCAAGCCCAGTGCGGTAGCTCACACCTATAATCCTAGTAACTCAGATGGCAGAGGCAGGAGGATCGCAAGTTTGAGACTAGAGGCAGCCTGTGTAATTTAGCGAGACTCTGGCTTAAAATACAAAGTAAAAAATGGACTGGGGGTGTGGCTCAGGGGGAGACCACTTGCAAGAAGCATACTTAAAGCCCTGAGTTCAACCCTGGAGTACCTCAAAATAATAATAATAATAATAATAATAATAATAATAATAATAATAATTTCAACAATAATTTATTTTTACCTTTCCAGGTCTCTTAGATATTAACATTTTACCACTTAACTTTATCCTCCCTAGTTATTTTTTGTGAAACAGACATGATGCCCTCTTATCCCTGAACACTTCAGTGTGTATTTCCAGAAGACAAGCACAGTCTCCCATAGAACCACCCTTGCCTCTCAAGAGGAGGAAATCAGCCAGGAGCGGTGGTGCATGCCTATAATCCGGTGGCTCAGGAGGCAGAGGCAGGAGGATTGCAAGTTCAAGACCAGAGGCAGTCTGTGTAACTTAGTGAGACCCTGTCTCAAAAAGTAAAAAAAAATGGACTGAGGGTGCAGCTCAGTGGTCCAGCACTTGCAGAGCATGCAAGCACGAGGCTCTGGGTTCAACCCCCAGTACCACAAAAAAAAAAAAAAAAAAGTAGGAAATCAACAGAGCAATGCTGTTAACTCGACTGGTGGACTTTCCTGAGATCTTTTCTGCGATGTAACAATGTCTCCGATAGCAAGGTAGAATCCCAGCTTATCTGCTGCCCTACTTTTCATTCCTCTTTAGTCCCCTCAATTCTTCCACCTTTCTTGGCTGATAACATTGACATTTTGAAGAGTATAGGCTTATTATTTTCTAGAATATCCCTTCAGTCGGGGTTTTCTGATGGCTTCCCCGTGAGTGGTTTCAGGTTCTGCATGTCCCAGAGCACGTTGGCGCTGGTGGCACCTTTGATTTGTTCCCTCCCGGTGATGTCAACTCTGATCACTTGGCTCCTCGACTGAGAAGTTACTTTTTTCCTTTGTGATTAATATTTTACATGTGTTGCCAGCTGTTTACAGTATCCAGCTGCAGGAGGGGCTAGAGCTGCAGTGGATAGAGTCATTTCCGTTCCCTCCCTGACAACTATGATAAGCCTGAAGCCATCTTCATCCTGTAGAAAGCCACCTGCCTTTCCTGCAGCCCTCAGCAGCTCCTGCTGCCCCAGGCTGGAGGTAGGTCAGCAAGAGCCAGTTAACCGTCCTCCTTCTCACATCACCCTGCATATTATCATGTTGGTTGTTGTTGTTAGGTGCCCTCGAGTCGGTATCTGACTCATAGTGACCCTATGTACAATAGGCGAAACACTATTGTCAGTGCTTCTCTGTTATTCATAGAGTTTTCTGTTATTCATAGAGTTTTCAATGGTGGATTGAAGTTTGGGAGTGAGTTGCCGGGTCTTTCTCCCAAGCTTACAGTATCCAGGCAGTCTCCCATCCAGGTACTAACCAGGCCCGACTCTGCTTAGCTTCCGAGATCTGACGGGATCATCCACCACAGTGCTACACCTGCAGGCATCCTATTGGTGGTTGTTGTTGTTAGGTGCCATCCAGTTGGTATCCGACTCATAGGACCCTCATAGAGTTTTCAATGGCTGACTGTTTCTCGGGATTGCCTTGGGAGTGGATTGCCAGGTCCTTCTCCCGTTTTTGCGGTGCTGGGAATTGAACTCAGGACCTCAGAGACTGCAGCGCAGCGCTCTACCAACTGAGCTAAATCCCAACGCCTGTCACTAAGTCTTACGAATTTACTAAATCCTATTGGTAGGTTAGGTTGTTAGGTGCCGTTGAGTCGGTATCCGACTCATAGTGACCATCATAGGATTTTCAATGGCTGACTGTTTCTCGGGATTGCCTTGGGAGTGGATTGCCAGATCCTTCTCCCATTTTTGCGGTGCTGGGAATTGAACCCTGGTCTTCAGAGACTGCAGCGCTGCACTCTACCAATTGAGCTAAATCCCAGACCCAAATCCTATTGGTAGGACTTAGTAAATTTCAGGTGTGGTTAAGGGAAATGGAGCCTGCAAATAGGGGATGACTGAGGCCAGATGGTCACCAGGCAACCAATTAGGTCACCTGGATTTCGGTTGCCCACATAAAGTTCAATCCCTTCAGTCCCATTCTTCAAAGAACACAGGTAGTGACCTGGTCAACGGTCACCCAACCAGTTAATCTTTAGGTTGAAACAATAGAACAACCCCCCCCCCTTTAAGAATTTGTAGCTTAGATCAGTATAAATGCCCCAGAGCAACAGCACCACAGTCAGGACCACCCCCCACCTTGGTTCACGCAGAGGCTTTATCTACGATCTCGATGAAATCTTCCTCGCTCCGGCTCGCCTTTGTGGTCTGCAGACCCAGGAGCCTGGCGATCGGCGCCTGGTCCCACTGTGAGCTTAGGGGAGACTGGGGCTGAGGGAGGCTCATCTGGCAGGGTTGGAGGTGCCTCCAGCAGTCTCTGAATTCCTTCTTTATAGGGAGAATGGGGCTGGGATTTGGCTCAGTTCGTAGAGCGCTGCGCTGCAGTCTCTGAGGTCCCGCATTCAATTCCCAGCACCACAAAAATGGGAGAGGGGCCTGGCAATCCACTCCCAAGGCAATCCTGAAACAGCCATTGAAAACCCTGTGAGGGTTGCTATGAGTGGGATACTACTCAACGGGCACCTAACAACAACAACAACAAGTGAGAATGGGCGTGGGTGTGGCTCTGGCAGAATTGCCCCTCCTTCCCCACCTCCTAGAGCTTGCTTGGGATCATGGAGGAAGAAAGCTTCAGGCAGCCCAAGTTGACCAAAAAATTCCACCCTGCCCTCAGGAAGTGGGAAGTCCCAACAGAGCAAAAAGGGAACCTGGGTCTTAAGAGAGAAAGTTCTCTGAGTTCTCTAATTATAAATGACAAGGCTGGGGGCTAATGACAGGGCCTGGGGCAGAGCCAGGTCTCTGAGCTCTTCAATGCTATGGTGCAACTGCCCCTCCCAACTTATGCTGGAGCTTAATCACCATTGTGGCAGGATGGAGAGCTGGGTCCTTAAAGAGCTAATTGAGGCTGGGAGCATCAGGGATGTGAATGGATTAATGCCTTTAGTTCTGCTATGCCAGGAATGCTGGGATTTAGCTCAGTTGGTAGAGCGCTGTGCTGCAGTCTCTGAGGTCCTGAGTTCAATTCCCAGCACCGCAAAATGGGAGAAGGACATGGCAACCCATTCCCAAGGCAATCCCGAAACAGTCAGCCATTGAAAACCCTATGAGGGTCGCTATGAGTCGGATACCGACGGCACCTAACAACAACAACAACAATGGCAGGAATGGGCTCCTGACAAAGAATGAGTTTGGGACACACCCACTTTGTCTTTCCTTCTGGAGTTGCCTTCTGTCTTCTGCTGGGGAATGACCCTCACCACACACGGATGCTGTGCTCCTGGACTCTCCGCCCGCTCGACGATAAGCCAAGTAAATCTGTGCTGTTGGTAATTTCCCCAGTCTGAGGCATTGTCATAGCAGGAGAACACAGACTGAGACACTCCCTCAGCAGGCAGCATCTAAGTGATAGAGGGGCACAGCAGCCTCCAGCGGCCCCCCACATCATCAATGCCTCCCAAAATGACAAGATTTTACCTATTTTTTCCTTGTTCCCCCACAAAAGTTTTCCGAGGTTCCTTTGCACGGTGAGGTCTCAGTCCTGGGACTATGCGTACAGTGGGAAACCCATGGCAGGGGCCGGGCACAGCACCAGGGGCCATGAGAACAGAAGCTGCCCTTGACCTTGCAGCTGGGGACAGAGTTAGACTCTGCCCACCCTTACCCCAGGACCCAGGTGTGCAGGAGGCACCTCTGAGCTGAGGGTTGCAGAATGTGGCAACAGGTAAGACATGCATTTGAAAGTTAGTCCCTCCCCCTCTCCAAAGCTGCAGAGTGACTGGTGGTGGCCTGGGGTAGGGGCCGACTCCCTGAACTTCTCCCACATCCCAGCTTTCTACCCCAGGAGCGGGACAATAAGTGGCCATTGTCCCAGGGAGGCAGCCTCTCTCCAGGCCTCCCTCCTTGCAGCTGGGCTTCCTCCAGCTTGGCTCCCCAAGACTTTGCTAAATTGGCACATTGTTGCACCGTGGTTTTGTTCTCGAGGCAGTTTTTTGTTATGCTGACGTTTATAGCTTTCCTTAGGCCACTTTGCCCTTAAACCAGGAAGAAGGGAGAGAAAGACGACCCCCACACACACACTTGGTTTTCTTGCCAGCAGGTGCCAACCTCCAAAACTCTGTAGGAGGTCGGGTTGGGTGTGGGAGAAATGCAGGAACCTAGTAGGGGGAGCAGGCTAGGATTTAGCTCAGTTGATAGAGCACTGCTCTGCAGTCTCTGAGGTCTGGAGTTCAATTCCCAGCACCCCAAAATGGGAGAAGGGCAAAATGGGAGAAGGACGTGGCAACCCACTCCCAAGGCAATCCCAAAACAATGTGCCATTGAAAACCCTATGAGGGTTGCTATGAGTCAGACTCGACTGGACAGCACCTAACAACAACAACAAAGTGGTGGGAACAGCTGACTGCACAGGTGGTGCCTTGGGCCCCCTGAGTCTAAGCCCTTTGTATCCCGGGGGGAGGTCAAAAGATCTTGGAAAACCAGTGGGCAGCTTTCAGCAGAACTGTGTGTGAAGTATGTGGGGGGGGGCACCCCTGCTTGGTGGGGGGAGGTCAGGAGCTGCGTAACAGAAGTTCCCTGGTTAAGCAGAGCTGGGAACCTCAAGGGACCTGGCCACCACAGGAAGGTGTCAGGAGCCCAGAGCATTGCTATTCTGGGGACAGCCACCTGCCGCTGGCCATCAGATGAAAGCCAGGGAATTCAGGTAGGAGCATGGTTTGCTCCTTGCTGGGCTAATCCTATGTGGC
Source organism: Pedetes capensis (assembly GCA_007922755.1). Taxonomy (NCBI): domain Eukaryota; kingdom Metazoa; phylum Chordata; class Mammalia; order Rodentia; family Pedetidae; genus Pedetes; species Pedetes capensis. The sequence goes on from VMDO01004879.1 coordinate 112,061, forward strand.
ATTTCCAATTCCACCGCCTGGGAGTAGCTGTAAAACCAGAGAATAGTCTGCAGGTGGTACCCGCCTGTCATCCCAGCGATTTGAGAAGCAGAGGCAGGAGATCGCAGGTTCAAGGCCAGAGGCAGCCCACGTAACTTAGACCCTGTCTCAAGATTAAAAAATTTAAAAAGGGCCTGGTGCGGTGGCGCACGCCTGTAATCCCAGTAGCTTGGGAGGTGGAGGCAGGAGGATCGCAAGTTCAAGACCAGAGGCAGTCTGCATAATTTAGCGAGATCCTGTCTCAAAAAGTACAAACTTGGGCTGAGGGCGCGGCTCAATGGTCCAGCACTTGCAGAGTATGCCCCAGTACTAAAAGAAATAATAATAATAATAATAAATAAAAAGGGGCTGTGGGCACGGGCCAGTGGTGGAGCACTTGCAAAGTATGTGCAAAGGCCCTGGGTTCAACCCCCAACCACCACAAAACAAACAAACTGGAGGATGCCCAGTTCCAAGAAGGGCTCAGCTCAAGGAAAACCCTTCCTGTGTGACATTTTGCCAGTTTTCCCTGCCCTGAGCTTGCCTGGCTCCCCAGTGTGGGCATGGTGGAGGTAGGGGTTTCCAGGTCATCCCTTCACCTCTGGGGCCAGGGCCTTCAGGTGGCAGGGATAGTGGCTCCTGCCCAGAACCATGTCTCTGTCTCCCTTAGTTCACAGGAAGCCACTGTGTTAGGAGGCTAAGGCTACAGTGACAAAGTCCTACAGACTGCGTAGCTTAAAAGGCAGAAATTTGTTCTCTTACAGCTATGGAGGATGAAGGTTCAAGATCAAGGTGTAGGCAGGGCTGGTTTCTCGTGAGGCCTCTTTCCTCGGCTGTTGGATGTATCTTCTACCTGCGCCCTCACAGGGTCGTCTCTGTGTACTTATCTGTGTCCTGGTCTTTTTCTTAGGAGGACACTGGCCCTATTGGATTAGAGCCCATCCTAATGACCTCATTCTAACATAAGGACCTCTTGAAAGACCTTGTCTCCAAACACAGTCACGGATCTCTGATTCCAAGGGTTAGGATTTCAACAGGTGATGGGGGGGAGGGGGACAGGCTTCACCTACAGCTGTCTCCCAGAAGAAAGGAAACTGATGCAGAGCTTGGCCCTGATTCCTAGGCAAAATCAAGGTCCAATCACCTCTGGGAGAAGCTGTGTTGCCTCTGGACTCGAGTGGGGGATCTGCTCCAGGGATGGTGCTGTGGGCTTCCTCCAGCCTGGCAGACTCCAGCTCTGGTGTTCCCTTAGCCTCAGAGTCTTACCAGTCACCTGCTTTAACCCCCTGTGGCCTCAGCTCCTTTCACAGTGTGGCTCCCTACCGGGGAGGGTGGGTTTTAGGATTAAGCAGTACTCCCTGCCCTCCCTCCAGCTGTCTACCCCCTTCTCCACTAGCAGCTTTTCTTCAGGATTTTCAGACTTTTGTGTGTGTGTGTGTGTGTGTGTGTGTGTGTGTGTGTGTGTGTGTGGTACTGGGGGTTGAATCCAGGGCCTTGCATTTGCATGTTCTGCAAGTGCTGGACCACTGAGCTGCACCCTCAGCCCATTATTTTACTTTTTGAGACAGGGTCTCACTAAATTACGCAGACTGCTTCTGGGCTCGAACTTGCGATCCTCCTGCCTCCGCCTCCCAAGCTGCTGGATTTTCAGACTTTTGAGGAGCGGTCAAGGTCCTGGTTACACCCAGGAAATGAGCAACCACTACAGATCAAGGCTTGATCTATTGCTTTACTGATTATGTAGAGCAGAGGTCAGCAGACTTCCTGGGAAAGATCGGAGAGTAGGTGTTTCCACCTTTACTGGCTTTAGGGTCCCACTTGAAACTGGCCGGCCCTACTGAAAAGCTATATAGACAATGTGTAAATGAATGGGGGTGACTGTATTGCAATAAAACTTTATTTAAAAAAAAAAAGAAAGAAACCCTGGGTCAAATTTGGCCTGAAGGCCACACTTTGCTGGACCCTTAATCTAGATTTAAGAAATAAATGGGCTGGGTGCAGTAGTGTATGCCTGTAATCTCAGTGGATCAGGAGGTGGAGGCAGGAGGATCGCAAGTTCGAGACCAGAGGCAGTCTGTGTAATTTGGTGAGCCCCTGTCTCAAAAAAGTAAACAAAAAATGGGCTGGGCGTGCAGCTCAGTGGTCCAGCACTTGAAGAACATGCAAGCGCAAAGCCCTGGGTTCAATCCTCAGTACTGAAAAAAAAGAAATAAATGGAAGCTGGGCACCATGGTATGTGCCTGTAATCCCAGTGACTGGGGAGGCTGAAGCGGGAGGATCGAAGGTTCAAGGCCAGAGGCAGCCTATCCCTGTCTCAAACAAGACCCTTCCTGTCCCAGGAAGTCTGCTGACCTCTGCTCTACATAATCAATAAAGCAATAGATCAAGCCTTGATCTGTAGTGGTTGCTCATTTCCTGGGTGTAACCAGGACCTTGACCGCTCCTCAAAAGTCTGAAAATCCAGCAGCTTGGGAGGTGGAGGCAGGAGGATCGCAAGCAGTCTGCGTAATTTATTGAGACCCTGTCTCAAAAAGTAAAATAATGGGCTGAGGGTGCAGCTCAGTGGTCCAAGCAAGACCTTGTCTCAAACTAAAAACATAAAAATGGAGCTGGGGGTTCAGCCCAGTGGTAGAGCACTTGCCTAGCATGTATAAAGTCCTGGAAAAAATAAAAGAGGGATGGAGATAATAATAGTGCATATGAAGCTTAAAAGTGTTACTTGTCTCTAACTTAAGCCAAGCTGGCCAGTGTGTTGGGGCAGATAGGAAGCCACGCAAAATTTCATGGGGAGGTGCTGAGAAGAGACGGTGTCAGGGAGCAGAGAAAATGAGGAAACGCTCATCCAGTATGGGAACAGTAGGACCTTGCTTAAGCAGAGAAGTCATTCCAGCCGGGCGCAGTGGCGCATGCCTGTAATCCCAGCAGCTCGGGAGGCGGAGGCAGGAGGATTGCAAGTTGGAGACCAGAGGCAGTCTGCATAACTTAGCGAGACCCTGTCTCAAAAAGTAAAAAATGGGCTGGGGGTGCAGCTCAGTGGTCCAGCACTTGCAGAGCATGGAGGCGCGAGGCCCTGGGTCCAACCCCAGGACTGCAAAAAAAGAAAGAAAAAGAAAGTCATTCCATCATCACCCATCGAAGTTCCTGAGCGTGCTCATTCGCTGCGTTTTCCATATTTCATTTTCGTCTAAAGTGTTAAGGGAAGCGAAAGAGCCAGCTCCGTGTGATGGGGTTGCCGTCATCTGCTGACCACACGGACAGGCTGGCTGTGGAGACGAGGATTCAGCAAAACTCAGGAAAAGCATTGGGTGAGAATCAGGTGGCTCTGCAGGGCTGACCTTAAGGAGTATTGATGATTTCATGATGATTATCTGTAGGTTGCCTGCTTCACCTCCTCCATGTCAGTGAACTTTATGATAAACGTATACGTAGGTGTAGACGTTCACACTCGCACGCACGCGTCTGCGTTCTCCTGACAGCCGGCTGTGGAGCATCACAAGCACACCACTGTCTGTATCCACGAGGCGGCCACTCTGGTCCAGCCTGCTTTGCAGCGTTCCAGACCCTCCCTCCTCCTCCTTCCTTCCCCCCAGCGCCCTGTCACCACCTCTTTCCACTGCCCACTTAAGTCCCTCCTTAGCAACTGCTGGCCAACCGACCAATTGGGACCAACCACCCGCTGCACTCGGAGGTCAAGTTTATTCACCCAGTCCCTGTTGCTCAGGACCCCTAACCCTTTCCAAACTCTCTGTGCGGTCAAACTCTCTTGCTTTTCCCCAGCACACCCTCGGCTCCCACAGGCCCCAGCAACGCAGAGGAAACATAACCGCTTTGTAGCTTCAGAACTGCAGAGCTGAAGTTATGACGGGGTTCTCTCTCTCCCTGTGCGGCCCCCAGGCTTCCTGTAAGGCGAGTCAGGTTCAGCGGAAGCCAAAAGGAGAACTACCCTGTCTGCTGGTGGGGATCCAGGGGCGGGGGAGCCGGCCTCCTGCTGCCAACTCAGTGGGAATCTGTCCCTTGCCTGAGACTCAAAGTCCAGCCTCCTGCAGGGTGACCGACCCTCTCCACAGCACTGTTCTTCCCAGGAGTCCTAAGAAGAGTTCTGCAAACCATAAAGGGGTGAGGGACACCCACTGGGACCTTAAGGTTGGAGATTTCCCACTTCAAAAGTCTTCCAGCTCCTTCTCCATAATGTCCTTGCAGTGCGTTGGTAAGGAGTGACTTGGGGAGCCCTGTCTCAGTCACTCGGCTCCAACTTCACTCACTCGTTCATTCAGTACGCCCTTCATCGGCCCCTCCCTGTGCCATACACTGGCCCAGTTCTGGAGATCAGAGCCTTGAGCCCACTTGATACTTGCCCTCCTGGAGCCCAGAGCTGAGATTTAGATTGTGCTGAACTCCTGGGATGTCTTGACCATTCTTTCTTATGACAGCACAGTTTGACACTAACACATATTAACTTACTATATAAATTGTTGTTGTTAGGTGCCGTCGAATCGGTATCCGACTCATAGCGACCCTCATAGGGTTTTCAATGGCTGTTTTGGGATTGCGTTGGGAGTGGATTGCCAGGCCCTTCTCCCATTTTTGTGGTGCTGGGAATTGAACTCGAGACCTCAGAGACTGCAGCACGGCGCTCTACCCACTGAGCTAAATCCCAGCCTACTGCATAAGTAGCTTTGCAGTTACCAAAATGAGGCCCCCTTTGCCCGCCACAGTGTATACCAGTCACTGAAAGGCTACATAGACAATGTGTAAATGAATGGGTATGACTGTATTTCAATAAAACTTTATTTATAAAAAAGAAACCCTGGGTCAAATTTGGCCTGAAGGCCACACTTTGCTGGACCCTTAATCTAGACTTAAGAAATAAATGGGCCACGCCTGTAATCTCAGTGAGGTTTTGTTTTGTTTTGTTTTGTTTGCGGTACTAGGGTTTGAACCCAGGGCCTCACGTTTGCATGCTATGCAAGTGCTGGACCACTGAGCTGCACCCCCAGCCCCTTTTTTTTTCTTTACTTTTTGAGACAGGGTCTTGCTAAGTTACGCAGACTTCCTCTGGTCTCGAACTTGCGATCCTCCTGGCTCTGCCTCCCAAGCTGCTGGGATTACAGGCGTGCCCCACCACACCCAGCTCTCAGTGAGTTTTGTAAAAGGAAAAGTTATTCACAAGGTGGCTAAGCACAGAGTAGGGAAATCAAGTCTTAAACCTGCCTCCTCCAGAAGAGAGTTTAGGGGTGTTTATGGGATGAAGAAACAGGGTTGTTCTGAGGCGTGGGGAGAGGTGATTGGAGGGAAGGAAAGGTAATCAGTGGTCTATGCTACATAGTCAGACTTCATGGCTCTTTGTAGGACCCCGGTTCAGAAGGTGGTGGCCTCAGCCTGTTGCAAGAGCAGGGATTTGGGCCCTCTGATGTCAGAAGGTCACCCATCGGAGACGTTTACAGACCTAAGTGTGAGGTCAAAGGTTGCCACCGCGACCATCAGAGATGCCACCTACAGCAAAGCTAATGGGAAGGCCGTGCTTGGCTGTGAGACCTCCAGAATTGGGGATAAAAACAAGGAAGTGAAAGCAAGGGGGGCTGAAGGGTGGTGCGGGTTCTCCCTCGGTTTCGATAGGACAAGCGTTTAAAGCCAACAGACTCCTGAGAGAACTTGGTGCCCTTTAACTTTCGTAGTCTTTTTGTTCCTCTGTGCCTTTGGGGTTTTTTTATTGTTTGTTTCGTGTGTGTGTGTGTGTGTGTGTGTGTGTGTTGTTGTTGTTCAGTACTGGGAGGTTGGCCCCAGGGTCTCATGCTCAGCAGGTGGTCTACCACTGAGCTGCACCCCCAGCCCTTTTTTTATTTTAATTTTAATTTAATTTTATTTATTTATTTATTTATTTATTTTTATTTATTTATTTATTTTGCGGTACTGGGGGTTGGACCCAGGGCCTCGCACCTGCATGCTCTGCAAGTGCTGGACCACTGAGCTGCACCCCCAGCCCATTTTTTATTTTAATTTTAATTTAATTTTATTTATTTATCTATTTTATTTATTTTATTTTTAAATTTTTTTTGTAGTACTGGGGGTTGGACCCAGGGCCTTGCGCCTTCATGCTCTGCAAGTGCTGGACCACTGAGCTGCATCCCCAGTCCGTTTTTTTACTTTTCGAGACAGGGTCTCGCTAAGTTACGCAGACTGCCTCTGGTCTCGAACTTGCGATCCTCCTACCTCTGCCTCCCGAGTCGCTGGCATTACAGGCCTGCGCCACCGCACCTGGCTTTTATTTTTCTATTTTGAGTCAGGGTCTCACTAAGTGGCACAGGCTGCCTCTGGCCTCAAACTCCTGATTCTCCATCTCCCCATGGGCGGGGCTGCAGTTGCGCATCACTGCACTCAGCCCCTTCTGTGACTCTGTGACATCAACAGTGATAGGCTGCCGCCCGCCACAGAGGCTGCTGGTCACTCTGTCCTCCGAAGGTCCTCCTGCCCCTCCTGTAGAAGGCAGTGAAAGGGAGGGAGGGGCGGTGCCACAGGGCACCTCTGTTCTGCAAGCCTTCGCCCAGGCTGAGGGAGCGGACTCCTCCCTTCCACACTCCCCGCTGCTTCTGCTGCCAGCCCTGCAGCGTGGGGAAGCGTGGGAGGTGCTGACCCGCACAGTCCTCCTTCCCAGCCTAGTGCGACAAGACCCACAAGGAACTGAACTAAATCTATTCCTGATGACACTGGCAGTGTCTTTGCTGTCACACCCTGCTCTGTTCTCCAGGCCACAGGGGACAGAAATCATAGCAGCACTGATGTCTGTACCATCAGCCCAAATCCT